>JAXIVJ010002194.1:0-115572 GCA_036785665.1 Chirona hameri | reverse complement strand
AGCTGATAAATTAAAACGGTAGCTCCATGGCGGTGTGGGGAGCCAGAGCCAGTACACCTGGTAGCCAGAGCCAGTACACCTGGTATACTGGCTGGTAGCTCCATGGCGCTGTGGGGAGCCAGAGCCAGTACACCTGGTATACTGGCTGACCAGTCTTCCCAGTGGGCCAGCCAGTACACCTGGTATACTGGCTGACCAGTCTTCCCAGTGGGCCAGCCAGTACACCACCACACTCACCCTTGTGTATGGGCGTCAGGCTGATGTCGTGATCCAGGAACTGGCCGAACTGCATCAGGATCATGGTGTAGCGTGAGTGGGGGTTGCTGACGTCACTGTGCAGGCTGGTGGAGATGAGCCGGGGAGAGGGCAGCGACTGGCCGGACACCGACCGATGGCGGGGTCGGCTGATGCCTACGGGGCACGGGCGGGGGACGGTCAGTAGTCTGACCCCGGCGGGGGACGGTCAGTAGTCTGACCCCTGCAGGGGCTGGTTAGTTGTCTGACCCCTGCAGGGGACGGTCAGTAGTCTGACCCCTGCAGGGGCTGGTTAGTTGTCTGACCCCGGCGGGGGACGGTCAGTAGTCAGACCCCTGCAAGTCAGTTAGAGAGGGAAAGACGGGGAGGTAATACGGACGCTAGGGCTTAAGAACGCCCCGACAGTTTTCCCTTCGTGAGGATGCTAAAAGTGATGAGGATCGCTTATTGCTAAGCGAATACAGCACACAATAAAAAAACAAAAATCAATGATTATAATATAGCTATGCTATGCACCATTGCAAGCGAAGCTGTACATAGTATGAACTTCTGAAATTGCAATATCCGAAGCGAATACTATAATAAGAAAACGCATTGATGCCCATTTGTACCTCCCGGCGGCACCACAGTCCAGATGAATGGTATACGGCCCTGGTCCAGCCCCGGTACACGGCACCACAGCCCATATGAATGGTACGGCCCTGGTCCAGCCCCGGTACATAGCACCACAGTCCAGATGAATGGTACGGCCCTGGTCCAGCCCCGGTACACGGCACCACAGTCCAGATGAATGGTACGGCCCTGGTCCAGCCCCGGTACATAGCATCACAGTCCAGATGAATGGTACGGCCCTGGTCCAGCCCCGGTACACGGCACCACAGCCCATATGAATGGTACGGCCCTGGTCCAGCCCCGTACACGGCACCACAGCCCATATGAATGGTACGGCCCTGGTCCAGCCCCGGTACACGGCACCACAGCCCATATGAATGGTACGGCCCTGGTCCAGCCCCGGTACACGGCACCACAGCCCATATGAATGGTACGGCCCTGGTCCAGCCCCGGTACACAGCACCACAGCTCAGATGAATGGTACGGCCCTGGTCCAGCCCCGGTACATAGCATCACAGTCCAGATGAATGGTACGGCCCTGGTCCAGCCCCGGTACACGGCACCACAGCCCATATGAATGGTACGGCCCTGGTCCAGCCCCGTACACGGCACCACAGCCCATATGAATGGTACGGCCCTGGTCCAGCCCCGTACACGGCACCACAGCCCATATGAATGGTACGGCCCTGGTCCAGCCCCGTACACGGCACCACAGCCCATATGAATGGTACGGCCCTGGTCCAGCCCCGGTACATAGCACCACAGCTCAGATGAATGGTACGGCCCTGGTCCAGCCCCGGTACACGGCACCACAGTCCAGATGAATGGTACGGCCCTGGTCCAGCCCCGGTACACGGCATCACAGTCCAGATGAATGGTACGGCCCTGGTCCAGCCCCGGTACACGGCACCACAGCTCAGATGAATGGTACGGCCCTGGTCCAGCCCCGGTACACGGCACCACAGCCCATATGAATGGTACGGCCCTGGTCCAGCCCCGGTACACAGCATCACAGTCCAGATGAATGGTACGGCCCTGGTCCAGCCCCGGTACATAGCATCACAGTCCAGATAAATGGTACGGCCCTGGTCCAGCCCCGGTACACAGCATCACAGTCCAGATGAATGGTACGGCCCTGGTCCAGCCCCGGTACATAGCATCACAGTCCAGATGAATGGTACGGCCCTGGTCCAGCCCCGGTACACAGCACCACAGTCCAGATGAATGGTACGGCCCTGGTCCAGCCCCGGTACACAGCACCACAGTCCAGATGAATGGTACGGCCCTGGTCCAGCCCCGGTACACGGCACCACAGTCCAGATGAATGGTACGGCCCTGGTCCAGCCCCGGTACACGGCACCACAGTCCAGATGAATGGTACGGCCCTGGTCCAGCCCCGGTACACGGCACCACAGCCCATATGAATGGTACGGCCCTGGTCCAGCCCCGTACACGGCACCACAGTCCAGATGAATGGTACGGCCCTGGTCCAGCCCCGGTACACGGCACCACAGCTCAGATGAATGGTACGGCCCTGTCCCGGCTGCACGCGACAGTACTGACGTCAGATCAGCCGAGCTTCAGTAGCTACTCAGTAGCTACTCAGTAGTCAGTAGTCGGTACTCACCGTCATCATATTTGGCCGGCAGCAGTCTGTGCTGAGGCATCACCGACTTGCCGTAGTTTGGGTTATTCAGGTTGTTACAATAGCCGGAGTAGGTGCGGTAGATGGTGGAGGGGTTACAGGGCGCTGTCTCCTCATCCGCCCTGCAGCGTTAGGCAACATCACACGGCGTCACATGACAGATCACATGACGTCACAGCTTCAAAACTTCATTGACGCCGCCATGTTACGCTGCCTATGTGATGCGGCAGCAGTCACAGTGTTACGTCACAGCGTCACCACGGCACAGCGTCACAGCGGTACCACGTCACCACGGCACCGCGTCACAGCGTCACCACGTCACCACGTCACATGAGTATCACGTCACCACGTTACCACGCCACCACGTCACAGCATCACAGCGTCACAGCGTCAATCGTCACCACGTCACCGCGGCACAACCTCACATAGCCAGCAAATCACATCACGCTGCCTAAGTTAAGTGACGAGGCAGCCACGTCACAGCGTCACAGCGGCACAAACTCAGAGGAATAAATGTGATGTTCAAAACTTTCAGTCGAATAATTACTGATAATGGTGCCCACAAATGAATGTAGTTAAACCCATTATAAACCAAATTCGATGATCCCGTCGGTCCATATTCATTGGAATGCATCATTTCCCTGGCCCAGCCCCGGCACACGGCATAGATTGGAATCGATTGGGTCAAGGACCTAATACACTGGCCTGCACCACAGTCTAGAGTGTTGTTGTCTGTACTGACCGGCACTGGTCAATGATCGGCACTTGGGAGACCAGCTTGGAGACGTCGAACTGTCGGAGGGAGCTGCTGAAGCCCTGCCGGCCGCCCTGTCTGCCGGACAGCTGGCTAGATAGCCGCACCAGCTGGCGCTTAATACGGGACGGACCCGGCCTGCCGAGAAGTCACACCGTGTCAGACGTCACATGTGTTAGGTGTCACACGTGCCAGACGTCTCACAACGTGTCAGACATCACACGTAAAAGGCGTCACACGTGTCACACGTGGCACACGTGTCACACGTCACACATGTCACACATGTCACACGTGTCACGTCACATACGTCACACGTGGTACACGTCACAAGTGTCACACGTCACACGTGTCACATGTCACACGTGTTACATGTCACACGTGTCACACGTCACATGTGTCACATGTCACACGTCACACGTCACACGTGCCACACGTGTCACACGTGCCACACGTCACACGTGTCACACGTGTCACACGTCACACGTGTCACACGTCACACGTGTCACACGTCACACGTGTCACACGCCACACGTGTCGCCGTCAGACGACATGAACGGCACATGAGTGTCAGACATTCCTCCACCACGCTTCACAAACGTCACGTCACAGCGACGTTGGCCGGACGTGTCGTAACGCCATATAAAACGCATTATTAAAAGTTGTATTCAGGTTGACCACATCGCACATGAAATGGACCATGTGATATCACCATGCGTCACATCCGTCCACCGGTAGCGCAGGGCCTGTGTAAGAACCATAAGTTCAATGTTACGATTTACATTGAAATGCCGGGGCGTTATGAACAAGGCTTGTTACGAGCGAGCGCGAAGCGCTCGCTCGTCCTTCCGTCATCCGTGGTATATGGGACAAATCTGAATATGTGCGGCCCGACCCGGCCCGGCCCGTGGCGACGCTTTTGAGAAGCTAATATCTCTGCAACCGCACGTCCTATTGACAAGCGGGTTTATTTGCTGAGTAGCCCCATTCAACCTAACCTGTTTGAGATCGGTGCCGGCTCATGTGGGTGACTACCACTGCGCGTGGCGCGAGCCGCGTGAGGGGTGTTGAAAAGTGTTTTCTCGCAAAAACTCCGCAACGGCTGGGCCGATTGTGTTCAAATTTGGTGTGTGATTAGGGACCTCTCAGCCGCCTCTTTCCCACAAGTCTGGTGTGGGGTGCCTCTGCACGTGCGCACGTGCACACCCCTATTATATATCTCAGGAACGGCCGAACCGATTGTGTTCTAATTTTGTGCGTGGTTAGGGACCTCTTGGTTGCCACTTTCCCACAAGTCAGGAATGGGGTGCCTCTGCACGTACGCACGTGCTCACCTTTTTTGTATCTCAGAAACTACTTGCCCGATCGAGTTGAATTTCACCATACATTTCGTTGGCGCTCGCTCGTTCATCGCTAACTACGGCATCTTACTGGTTATACTGGTGCAAAATTATATATCTGTAATAAATCCCCAACCAAAAGCATTGCCAATTAATCGCAACAACTCATTAACCCGCGCGGCGCTGGGGTCTCCAGCCGAATGCGCGGAGCTGGGGGGATAAATTTTACCCCCCCTCGTATCTTCCGAACCAATGACCACAACGAGACGCGCAAGGCGGCTATCGAAAGCTTATCAATGAGGCGAATCTAACGCATACCCGAAATTCCTAAAATAGGGTCACATGTCAGGTTACTGTCAGGTCAAAGGTCAAAATCGAGTTATTTGAATCGATAGTAATAGTACAAGTTTATTCAAATCTATCCATGCAGGAAGCAGGGTTTTCAAGATTTGCATGGTTTCAAGATTGCGTGATGGGCCATACTCTCCATTCAAAGCCTTATATTACGACTATTATCGCACAAAAAGCTCCCAAAGGTATGATACATCTACCACATTACCGAAAGTTAAATTACCAGTAAAACGCCTTTTTGGGCGATGACCGAGCGGGCGCGCTCTGGTAAAGCTAAAACAGGTTTGAAATATGAAACGGTACGGGAGCACACGTGGTAGCAACACACAGTCCTTTTAGTCCTTTTAGTCCTCCATAAAAATTAATTAAGTTTGATTAAATTGTTCATCATCTCCTTTCTCGAATCCGCCAAAAGATAGTACGTCCTGAGCGCTGCATGCTTCAGCGTATAAAACATAACGAATGCTTGGATTAATGTCATTTTTGATCAAGAATGATTTTGGTTAATTTCGACGTTTGCGTGTGCGACGCGATGTCGTACCACTCCTATCAGAATGCACTACACCCAAATACAAATGTATTTGATGGTCCTATCAAATGGTGAAAACCCAATCTCAATCGGAGCAGTGATTGCAAAGTTATTAGCTTCCGAAAAGCGTCTGTACGGCCGTGTCGGGCCGGTTCGGGCCGGGTCAAATGTAAATTCGTCTAGTAAGTTGACGAGAAACCTCACGGGCGCTTCGCGCCCGCTCGGTAATAAGTCAAGGTATAGGTCAGGTCACAAAAGGTCACTATTGGCAAGAGGTCTACGAAAGCCATGCGACATATGTTTTATGGGTATTTTACACGTATAATTCGATAGCAGTAGCCATTTTCACACCCTAACCCCATATAATGGCCTTTAGGTGAAGTTCAGGTAAAGGTCAGGTCGCATAAGGTCAAAATGTGAAATTGATTAATCTAAATAAAAAAGGAATGTTTCTAGACTAGTTTTGTCTCAGAAATACAGTGGTGGCATTGATTTGTCTGTTTCTGGTCACTAAAAGCCATAAAAAGCAATTTAGAAAATGACGTCATGACTTACTCATACATAGGGAGCCATAAGTCAGTCAAAAATACAGCTATTGCTTTGAAATTTGGTGTGAGTATCATTCATACTTGGTTCTCCAATATATATTCCGTTTTTGTTCATATATTTTTTTTTAAAATTTACTTTTTACATTTTGTGTTTGCCATTTTCTTCTAAACACCATTGTGTACGATTTTGCAAACATTTATCGTATTCTACCAAAAATGGCATGACATGACGTCACTAAAACGTCATTATCTCCCAAACTGCTTCACCAATTTCAATGACATTTTGACAGAATACGCATAATTGATGCAGTATAAGGTACTGCAAATTTTACTTCGATATTTGTCACAGTTTTAAGTTATTGATAAAATCCGGGAGGGGTTAAATTTACCTCACCCAGCGTCGCGCGGGTTAAAATTCAAGATAAGGGAAACTGGAGGAATGCCAAAACTTTCCTGTTTGTATCCTTGTAACGGACAGACACATCGCTCTACAGAATATCCAGACATATCATAGGCAAGCCACATCCATTGGCTATCCAAAACAAGTTTGACATTTTAGCCATAAGATATCACTCAGCTGTTACAACGCAAAATCTCTGGAAAGGTACAATTTCGGTTTTGCCCCAAAACTGCGGGTAATGCCGAATGATTCAAAGTAGCCTTTATCTTACTTCGAACCTAAAGTGTATGAGCTTTAAGCGTTTCCACCGAAGTGTGTACAGATTATAATCCCATTGCAAGCAGTCGCAAGCTAAAATATTTTGCAGATTTCCAAACGCAGCGATATTAAAACCACACATTTTTACTTTGTACATGCGAGTGTTGCAACCACAGATGTCCCTTGTGAAGGATGCCATTCAGGAGAAAATGTTTACGGAAATATGTTCTTTCAAAAGATCATTTTTTTCAAGACCAAGCCCAAATTTCGGCAACACCGAAATTTGTCGGTGCTATTTCGGCTTTGCCCCGGGAGACATGTCTTCAATCTATTGCTGTCGAGAGCTTAATCGTGGAGCCAAATCTATTAATTTCATATTCGAGTTATCCTGGGTTATTACAGATACAGGCACAATTATTATCCAAGTATCATGCACCAACAATAACTTATAGCCCTCTAAAATAGCACCTAGTTGATTTTTACGTACCCTAAAAGGCGCTCCAACCGCGCTGCATCGCTAAGTTTGACTACCTCCTGCCGTATACACGAGGCACGGCTCGGCCTCTCATGCCGAGCGCCAGGACATAGAGAGAGATCGTTTATCAAAAGGTCGAATGATCGGTGGCAGTGCCTGTGGCAGTCACGCACGAGTATTATGCATCTTGATGTGAGTGGTGTTGTTCATTGTTGTCAGTTCATTGTTGTAAGCGGTCATTGTTGAAGACCCCAAACTACCGCACCGCGTCACAGATTGCCAGCACTGAGAAACACACACTCACTCGAACATGGTGTTCATGAGTTCTCGCGAGGCGTAGTACCACTTACTTGAACATGGTGTTCATGAGTTCCCGCGAGGTATACCACTCACTCGAACATGGTGTTCATGAGTTCTCGCGAGGCGTAGTACCATTCACTCGAACATAGTGTTCATGAGTTCCCGCGAGGCGTAAAACTCACTCGAACATGGTGTTCATGAGTTCGCGCGAGGCGTACTCGAGCAGCAGGGACGTGTTGGAGACGACCAGCGCCTGCTGGGAGGGGCGACTCTGGGCCAGCGCCGTGCCCAGCGCTGACTTGTGACCCGCGGACATGTCTGGGAACAGGTAAAGGTCGAGACGTGTACGGTGATCCATATATGTGATTCTTGTTTTCCAGCCACTTGAAAAACCGCAGTAATTAACAAATGCATGCATTCATACAATCTGTAGGTCACAACTACAGTACCAGTAAAATAAAACGTCCCAAATTAAGGTGGGTCTCATCAGGAAAACCGGGAGCCGCTTTGCATACCATTACGGGAGAGGTGGCATGTTGCCGCACCCTAAGTGATATATTGTCTAGAAAGCTGATTTTCAAAGATATGATGATGCTTAATAGCTCATCTTATAGATGGATAATTTCTGAATGAAATAAAACACACATTTTCGAGATATATCCCTTACATGCTTCCCAACGCAATTTTTGCAGACCCTTGCAAAGGGTGTATTTTCGAACACCAGCATGATAGTGCGGACAGGCCAGTATCACAATGCGCCCGCACTGTCTGCACGAACCGTGATAGATGCCTACCAAGGAATATAGCCCCATGGTGGTCATGGCAATGTTAGAAGGTATGCGCCATTCTCCGAGTTCCGGAAATACATTATTTCAAACCAATGACAATCTCTGAAAAAAATAGACTTTGAATCGACTTGAAACGATGCGTACTTCAGTCAGCATTTGTGTGCAGACACATGGCAAGAAATCAACAGTTGCACTGGGAACTTTTGTTTTGAGTAAAATATACATTTGCGTTCCTTGTTATCTATTCGTATATATAAATCTAAGCTCATCGGGCTCAAAAACTAATAGTCTTCAACTCAGGGAATCAGAGCTTCCACGAAACAACAGTGGCCTCACGAACGCCGGTAGACAAAATGGCCCAAGGAATAATGCAACGAGATCAGTGCAACAGAAGAACATAAGTGAGCCTTCAAACAAAATGGTGCTTTGTCCCCTACACATATTATTAGAGTGTTGTAACAAGGGGACGTGTGGACACATTCCGCCGCTCTTTTCTAATACCTCAGCACTACAAGTTTTGTTGGATTGTCTCTTAAGCATTTAATGCAAGTTTCTGGGGCAAAAATATCAATAAAGATCGCTAATTACTGAATCTGTCCGTTTACTTCATAAAACTTATGCGGTGATAAACATTTCAAAACGGGACTATCTGGAGAGCATGTGTACCTACCTAAAATCTCACACGCTCGATCTGTGGCTAAATGCGCCTACGGCGCAATGGTGGGGGCGCTTTTAAGAATATGCAGCATTTTTCAAAACTGTTAAAAGTTCCTTTAACAGTTTTGAAAAGGAACTTTTTTAGTGGTAAAACAGGCACTAAAAAACTGGCAGGAAGCTGTAGCAACTGGTCGATGACGAAGGATTTATACTATATTCTCCAAATCTGATTTTAATAGCAGGACAAGCACACTCACCATCCAACGGCGGGTTATGCCACCAGCATAGCATAGCGTGCATGCAAACTAGCGTGTTTTACTTGAGAAGTTAGTATGAAATTTGCCAAAATCGCTCCGAAAATTAATGTCAATTTTAAACGTGGCACCTGACTGAGTATCACGGGAAATATGCGACAATTTTAACCATCGGCGATTCGGCAAAAACAAAGAAATAGGTACTCCAACCTCTCTAGGAATTTCCACAGAGGCATCTACGAACCGGGCGCAATGACACTTCTCCCCTACATTGCTGAGGTCTTTCCACCAAACTTAGAATTCAGAAGTTCTCATTTATACGATACAAATACACCGGAAGCAGTATTTGGCATGTAACCTAACTATAATTGCAACACGTGTCAGGCTATGCACGAAAGCCACCTACCGAGCTCGAACAGAAGGCGATCATTTTGTCTGCGCCGCTCGAGGTCGCTCTTGGCGCGGCCGATGACGTCACCAAAAAGCGGCTCCGGTACGAGGACTCCGGAGCCGGCCGACTTCCAGGGCAGCAAGTTCATCGCTGGCAGCATGTCGCACAGCACCGGCGCGTTCCTGGGCAGGGAGGTGAGGTCAGAGCAGGGCAGGGCAAGGCAGGGCAAGGCAGGGCAAGGCAGGGCAAGGCAGGGCAAGGCAGGGCAGGGCAGGGCAGGGCAGGGCAGGGCAGGGCAGGGCAGGGCAGGGCAGGGCAAGGCAGGGCAGGGCAAGGCAGGGCGAGGCAGGGCAGGGCAGGGCAGGGCAGGGCAGGGCAGGGCAGGGCAGGGCAGGGCAGGGCAGGGCAGGGCAGGGCAGGGCAGGGCAGGGCAGGGCAGGGCAGGGCGAGGCAGGGCAGGGCAGGGCAGGGCAGGGTAGGGCAGGGCAGGGCAGGGCAGGGCAGGGCAGGGCAGGGCAGGGCAGGGCAGGGCAGGGCAGGGCAGGGCAGGGCAGGGCAGGGCAGGGCGAGGCAGGGCAGGGCAGGGCAGGGCAGGGCAGGGCAGGGCAGGGCAGGGCAGGGCAGGGCAGGGCAGGGCAGGGCAGGGCAGGGCAGGGCAAGGCAAGGCAGGGCAGGGCAGGGCAGGGCAGGGCAGGGCAGGGCAGGGCAGGGCAGGGCAGGGCAGGGCAGGGCAGGGCAAGGCAGGGCAGGGCAGGGCAGGGCAGGGCAGGGCAGGGCAGGGCAGGGCAGGGCAGGGCAGGGCAGGGCAGGGCAGGGCAGGGCAGGGCAGGGCAGGGCAGGGCAGGGCGGTACTCTTCAAATCAGGGCAGAACTGGTCAGGTCCGGAAATGCCACATTACGTACAACAGCTCACCATGAAAAAATGCGCATAGTTTGAACGGTTTCGTAACTCAGCTCAAAGCAGTTTAAATTTAGTGGTATAATTTTCGGGATACGTATTATTCTGCTGACCGATACAAAGTTAAACGACAGAACATCTAAAATAATACATGGATTTGTTCAAATGGTCGTCAGGTGTGCCTCGTGCAAATTACATACATGCCCATTATACAAATAATGCATGCATTCGCAACCACGATATTGCTATTCTCCCCGCACATGTTCACCTGCAGGACATTGTCCGAGCTTAAGACAACCCTGCCCCGTTGGGACGAACATTAACTCTCGCCCTACGGGGGTCCTAAAACGACCCTCCTTGAGGTTTGTCTTGCATAACTTCTTAGACATGCGGCGCATCTTGCTGCAATTTTTAGTAGCCAAGTATACAACAATTATACGTAGGCTATAGAAATTTCATTGAAATTAGTTGAGAAATTCGGGAAATACTGATGTTTAGATGACGTCATGTTGGTGGAAAAATTATAAATGTTTGAAAAATCGTAGAAAACAGAGTTTTGAATTAAATTGTAAACGCAATTAGGCAAAGATATAAAATGTCATTTTCTTTCACATAAAAATCTTGGTTTTCCGAAGTTTTTGGGTTTTGACCCCAAAATGAACAAAAACTGTTTTGTTTTGGGAAAAATCACCACAAAATAAAAATTTTGAAAGATGTTAAAAAACGGAATAAACTGAGAGAACTGAGTATGGACAATACTCAAACCAAATTTCAAAGACATATCTGTTTTTGACTGAGTGACGGTTCCCAAGTGTAAGAAATTCATGACGTCATTTTTTTAATAACTTTTTTGACTTTTTTGACCAGATACGAATAAATATTTACCTTTTCTGTATTTCTGAGACAAAACTGGTCAAGGAACATGCCTTTTTATTTACATTTATCAATTTCTTATTTTGAGGTTTTCTGACAGAGCAAAATCGCTGGTCTGGACGTGGTCGATCGAGGTTATTCACTTGACCTGGAAGGTCACTCGTTGACCCGAAACCTAAAAATTGCATACCGTTAGATTTCAAATATGACAGGCAACATGTTGGTTCTTACCGTATTGCTCTATGTCGCTTGGTTTGGAAGTTAACAGGGGGGGGGGTCTTTTTAGGATCCCCGTAGGGCGAAGGTGAAAAAGCTCCCGCAGGGCGAGGGTTAATACGCACAGGAATACCATAATGCCAAATGCCATACTCACAGGAAGGTGTCCGGCTGCATGAAGGGGTTGGGCGCCACGGACTGCATACTGTCAATGTTATCGCAGAGCAGCCGGGACAGGCTGGTCTTACGGATCTGGTAGAGCTGCTCTGAAAACGGATACGAAGCGCTTCAGAGTTACCTGTCATACCAGATGTAACAGAGCAGCAAGCAGACAATCACCAGAACATACAATCGGCAACGTTTTCTAGTAATGTGAAATATGTGATAGTTCGATTGCGCGGAACATTGTAAAGACATCGAATGCATGCGGTTTACCACAGTGATCTGAAACTATAACATTATAAAGTCAGTAGTAGCAGAACGCTGTAAAACGCGGCCATTTCGGTTTATATTGTTGAATACGTTACAGCACCTATCGCCGATACCCGAAGAATCCTCCGAGGAATATGTTTATGTATTGTGTGAGGATTCTCCAAATTCCGGCATATACAAATCAAGCATCAAGCCAACACCTTCTGATGACCTTGCGATGACGTCATGTTTTCCGTGACGCCACCGTTCTGATGATGTCATTCTGCTCACCTTTGGACAGGCCGGCGGGTGGTGTGTCGCTCTCGTACCAGAAGCGGTCGGTCCTGCGCAAGGTGCGGAACTGGTGGCCCAGAATACAGGCAAAGGTCGGCCCGACTACAGCGCCCTCCAGAGGAGTTTCCATCACCCCGCCCACAAACAGATCCACCTGGTGGCGACACAGGTAAACTGGCGTCAACAGGTGAGCATTGGTCGCTCTGTGGCCCGAATATAAAAAACTCTCCCCTCCATGACAAGAAGTGCTATGGGCACGGGCAGTGATGTTCGTTCCACTAGAAAGTGCAGGGCTCTGTCATATCGGCCCACGTGCTACCCCGGTTACCCTTTCGTCATATCGGCTCAAGTACTACCCCGGTTACCCTCTCGTCATATCGGCTCAAGTGCTACCCCAGTTACCCTCTCGGAACCTCGGCTTGTTCTTGGTTACTGTCGTACATTCCCAGTTACCCCTGGTTATCCCTGGTTGCCGCAGTTACCCTGTCGGAACCTCGGCTTGTTCTTGGTTACCGTCGTACATTCCCAGTTACCCCTGGTTATCCCTGGTTGCCGCAGTTACCCTGTCGGAACCTCGGCTTGTTCTTGGTTACCGTCGTACATTCCCAGTTACCCCTGGTTATCCCTGGTTGCCGCAGTTACCCTCTCGGAACCTCGGCTTGTTCTTGGTTACCGTCGTACATTCCCAGTTACCCCTGGTTATCCCTGGTTGCCGCAGTTACCCTCTCGGAACCTCGGCTTGTTCTTGGTTACCGTCGTACATTCCCAGTTACCCCCAGTTACCCCTGGTTACCCCTGGTTATCCCTGGTTATCCCTGGTTGCCGCAGTTACACTCGTCGTCTCCCGTTTACCCCAGTACATACACTCCTGGTATAACTCTCCGTTGACTTGACTGTATTGTATAGCTGGGCCACGCTTACAGCCATGCTACTTCGGATGGAAAATGGCGGCGGTTACCCCCCCCCCCCCCCCCAGTTATATGGAGTAACCCTGGGACACCTGGTATCCCGAGGTAACCCCTGGTTACCTCGGGGCATTGTCGGCTGCCCCTGGTTACGTCTCCGCCTGCTTACCTCAACCGGAAACCGGTACAACAACTGCACCGGTAGGTTATCATGATTACCCTTGGTTACCCTGGTCCCGTCGGTTTCCCCTGGTTCCGTCGGTTACCCCTGGTTACTACTGGCTACCGTTTGTCCCGCCAGTTGGTTATCCCACCCCTGGTACTGCTGGTTATCCCTGTTTCCGCTGGTTTCCTCGGCCGGGAAGCGGCACAGTCTCTTCATGACGGTCGCACTGAGTACCCCTGGTTATCCTGGTTACCCCTGGTCCCGCAAGTTCTCCCCGGTTACCACTGGTTACCCCTTGTTCCGCCGGTTACCCCTGGTTACCCCTTATCCTGGTTCCGCCTGGTCACCTCAGCTGGAGAGCGGTACAGTCTCTGCAGCAGGTCCAGCTTGTCAATCGTCATGGTGGTGTTGAGCTCGTTGAACCTCTGCGCCTCCGACAGGCCGCAGAGGCTGCGGAAGCGGCTGTAGCCCGGCAGTCCGTGGTCTCGCCCCTGCTGGATCGTGTGAGCCAACATATCCAGATCCAGATCTGGGGAGAGACAGACCGGGGTGAGAGGAGTACTAGCCAGGTGAGCGGTCAGAACCGGCTGTTCCACAGAGAAGACAGCTCCTGAACCTGATGATTTAACGTAAACTACAATTAAAATATAGGACACTGATGCTACCACTTGCTAGAACAAGAGTTCTTCAGGAATGTTTAACAACATTTGAAGACTCATTCGTATTGCCAGCGGGCAGCGGTGGTAGTCGCTCATAAAAAGGAGTAAATCTGAGGCCTGTTCGGCATCTAATAATATTATTGGCTTACGTGACGTCACACCTTTGGTGACGTCATGACACTTTTGAAGACGTCATAGATAGGCCGAATATTCTTTGGACAATTGCATTTGCAATGAAGAAGTGGCCTTTAAAAAATGCAGCAGCCTTTCTATAAGCTTTCTGATTTCCGTTTTCTTTATTGTAGCTATCATATAATACCGTTGTGACGCCTGAAATACGTGCCTTTGAATTGTTTATGATAATTGATTTATACATTGTGATCGGGATGGAAGGTAAGCGAAGAGGGATTCCTCAATTTTTTGAAGTTTGATTTAATAAACAATGCTTTCATGGAAGACCAAGAAAGTAACGATGATGACGTCATGAATCACGTCAACAAAGACCACGCGGATCATCAGCCGATGAGGTGAGTTGCTTCATCTTCATCTTCTCAAAATCCACCAGTTTCCGCGATATGTGCCCGCTTATTTTGTCGCCGGCGCCAATATCGTCGAAATTGTTTTCCGAAATCGGGCACATCCAGAACATTTTTGGGCTTAGACATTCTGAGGAGCATGGCGGGAGATGACGTCATAGTTTCTGACGTCATTCGCCAGATAGCCTCCGCCCAGGCTCAGCGCGCCTTACTGCGCATGCGCAGTGGAATATTATTAGATGCCGAACAGGCCTCTGTTCTCACTGTTTTACTCCCTTTTTGCTCTTTTGCTAGTTGTTACCGAATATGCGTACCCACGTATGAGTATGAATGTGAGTATGAGAGTATGAGAGATATTGATATGTGGGTGTGCGGTGCCATACCTCTGGTAACCTGTTCGGTTACAGAGACTCCTTGTGATGCCGGGCTGCTGCTGAGGCCGAGAAGCAGCTGGTCCAGCCGCCCTGTACGGTACAGGTCCGACGCGGAGAAGAAGGAGGCGGAGAGCGGGGTCCGGCCCACCCCCACACCGTCCTGAGGACGGACAGAAGTCAGACAGAGGTCAGACAGAGGTCAGACAGAGGTCAGACAGAGGTCAGACAGAGGTCAGACGGGTCAGACAGGGTTCAGACAGGGGTAAGACAGGGGTCAGACAGAGGTCAGACGGAGGTCAGACGGGGGTCAGACAGGGGTCAAACAGGGGGCAGACGGAGGTCAGACATGGGTCAGACAGAGGTCAGACAGAGTTCAGGCAGGGGTCAGACAGGGGTCAGACGGAGGTCAGACAGAGGTCAGAAAGGGGTCAGACAGAGGCCAGAAAGGAGTCAGACAGAGGTCAGACAGAGGTCAGACATGGGCAGACGGGTCAGACAGGGGTCAGACAGGGGTCAGACAGGGATCAGACGGAGGTCAGACAGAGGTCAGACGGAGGTCAGACTGGGGTCAGACATAGGTCAGACAGAGGTCAGACAGAGGTCAGACAGAGGTCAGACAGAGGTCAGACAGGGTCAGACGGGCCAGACAGGGGTCAGACAGGGGTCAGACAGGGGTCAGACAGGGGTCAGACAGGGGTCAGACGGAGGTCAGACAGAGGGAAGACGGATGTCAGACTGGGGTCAGACGGAGGTCAAACAGATGTCAGAAAGGGGTCAGACAGAGGTCAGACGGAGGTCAGACAGAGGTCAGAAAGGGGTCAGAGGGAGGTCAGACGGAGGTCAGACTGGGGTCACACATAGGTCAGACAGAGGTGAGACAGAGGTCAGACAGAGGTCAGACAGGGGTCAGACGGGCCAGACAGGGGTCAGACAGGGGTCAGACAGGGGTCAGACAGGGGTCAGACAGGGGTCAGACGGAGGTCAGACAGAGATCAAACACAGGACAGACAGAAGTCAGAGGCCAGATGTCAGACAGAGGTCAGACAGAGGACAGATAGAGGTCAGACAGAGGTCAGACAGAGGTCAGACAGAGGTCAGACAGAGGTCAGATAGAGGTCAGACATTGCTCAAACAGAGGTCAGAGGTCAGAGGTCAGGCAGAGATCAGACAGAGGTCAGATGTTAGACAGAGGTCAGACAGAGGTCAGAAAAGGGTCAGACATAGGTCAGAAAGGGGTCAGACAGAGGTCAGGAAGAGGTCAGACTAAGGTCAGACTGAGGTCAGACAGAGGTCAGAGGTCAGATATTATACAGAGATCAGGCAGAGGTCAGACAGAGGTCAGACAGAGGTCAGAGGTCGGAGGTCAGGCAGAGATCAGACAGAGGTCAGAGGTCAGAGGTTAGGCAGAGGTTAGACAGAGTCTAAGTCAGAGGCCATATGTCAGACAGAGGTCAGACAGAGGTCAGCCAGAGGTCAGATAGAGGTCAGACAGAGGTCAGACAGAGGTCAGACATAGGTCAGACAGAGGTCAGACAGAGGTCAGATAGAGATCAGACAGAGGTCAGACAGAGGTCAGATAGAGGTCAGACAGAGGTCAGATAGAGGTCAGACAGAGGTCAGACATTGATCAGACAAAGGTCAGACATAGATCAGACAGAGATCAGACAGATATCAGGCAGCGATCAGACAGAGATCAGACAGAAACACGGACTACGCAGTACGACTACGGACTGCGCAGTACGAATTGTCCAGCTCTACACAGGTGGGACAAGTGGCAGATGACAAGTGCATATCATGTGGTTCGACGTGACAACTCGTTCTGTCTCTGTAGGTACTGGAGCGAGAGTTGGGGTGAAGGAGGTTACAGATGGAGTACGACGACTCGCCTTATCTCTGTACTGGAGGGAGTCGGGCAGCAGCGCCAGGTAGAAGTGCAGGGCGGCGGCGGCGGCGGCGGCAGTCACTGCCGGCTCCTCGTCCATCGTGTACTGCTGGGAGAAGCCAGACGGCAGCAGAGCTAGCTGGAAGTACTGCGTCACCTCCTGCCCGGAGACAAGCGGGACCGACACGTCAGCAGTCAGCAGTCAGCAGTCAGCAGTCAGCAGTCAGCAGTCAGCAGTCAGCAGTCAGCAGTCAGCAGTCAGCAGTCAGCAGTCAGCAGTCAGCAGTCAGCAGTCAGCAGTCAGCAGTCAGCAGTCAGCAGTCAGCAGCCAGCAGCCAGCAGCCAGCAGCCAGCAGCCAGCAGCCAGCAGCCAGCAGTCAGCAGTCAGCAGTCAGCAGTCAGCAGTCAGCAGTCAGCAGTCAGCAGTCAGCAGTCAGCAGTCAGCAGTCAGCAGTCAGCAGTCAGCAGTCAGCAGTCAGCAGTCAGCAGTCAGCAGCCAGCAGCCAGCAGCCAGCAGCCAGCAGCCAGCAGCCAGCAGCCAGCAGCCAGCAGCCAGCAGCCAGCAGCCAGCAGCCAGCAGCCAGCAGCCAGCAGCCAGCAGCCAGCAGCCAGCAGCCAGCAGCCAGCAGCCAGCAATCAGCAGTCAGCAGTCAGCAGACATCAGAGAACAGTCAGCAATCAGCAGTCAGCAGTCAGCAGTCAGCAGTCAGCAGTCAGCAGTCAGCAGTCAGCAGTCAGCAGTCAGCAGTCAGCAGTCAGCAGTCAGCAGTTGCCAATCAACATGCACACACACACACCAAGTGCACCACATGCTAACTTGCAAAGTTATCGCAAATGTGAATGAATGATAAGAAAAGAAGCTGCAATTTGTTACTCGTAAACAAATGCTTAGCTGAAGAGCATGCTTTTGTTTCGAATGTAGACCAGTGGTTCTCAGCATCAAAGGTATGGTTACTACCTTCCAAGTTATAACAACCAGAATTACTCGTTCCTCTCCCTCCCCTCCCCGATTGGGCAGACAGCAATCCTTGGCTTCAAGCTTTGCGGTACAGCATAACTTCAGGCGTTTACTACTAATGCCATCTAGGGGCGTAAATCTAAGTTTATACTCAATTGTCTTTGGTCTAAATTAATGTAGTCGTTTTTACTACAGCATACATTCCATATGATGTGACCAGACCATGCCCATATTAGGTAACTTGCCCATGTGAGCTGAGCATATCACCTAACAGCCTGCAAGTCACGTGACCTGGGCCCTGTAGCTCAGTGGGAGAGCGCTGGGCTTCTGACCTATCCCGGTAGTGGCAGTCCGGGTTCGAGTCGCTTCGGCGCTCGCTATTTTCTCCTGACTGGGATGGCCTGTGGCCGGTGGCAGCGGTCGCACTCAAGGTCAGGTGACGTCAGTGAGCGGGGCGGACCGTGTCCAGATATATCGGGCACGTAAAACTTTCGTCTCTAAATTCTGCCGGCCAACAGGAATTGCGCGATCGGGTGGTGAGGTCAGGACCTGCGCAACAAGCTCTGCTTAGCGTGGGTCCTGACCTCGGAAATCCATCCATACAAAACATTCGGACTAAATTTATAATAAAAAAACCTGGTCATGTGACCTCACCAAGTGACTTACCATGTGACCTGACCCTGTGACCTGACCCGGTGACCTGACCCGGTGATCATGACCCGGTGACCTTGACCCGGTGACCTTGACCCGGTGACCTGCCACGGTGACCTGACCCTGTGACCTGACTCTGTGACCTGACCCGGTGACCTAATCCGGTGACCTGCCCGAGCGACTTACCCTGTGACCTGACCCGGTGACCTGACCCGATGGCCTGACCTGGTGACCTGACCCGGTGACCTGACCCTGTGACCTGACCTGTCCCAGCACGGCCGGTAGTAACTGGCTGTAGGTGATGTGCTGCAGCTGGGAAGTGAGCAGGCGGCGGGCGGTCTGGAAGGTGAGCTCGTCCCCCCACTGCGGGTTCAGCGACGACAGACCGCTGGCCAGCCGGTTATGCTCCCGGCTCAGCAGGGTGTAGAGCGCAGTCGTGCCCGCGTGGGTGGCCGCCCTCCGGTCAGCCGCCTCAGGGCACCTGGTGGGGGAGCAGAGTGGTGAGGTGACCACCTCTGGACATCTGACGGGGGCAGAGAGGGTGATGTGACCACCTCTGGACATCTGACAGGGGCAGAGGGGGTGATGTCTGGACATCTGACGGGGCAGAGGGGGTGAGGTGACCACCTCTGGACATCTGACGGGGGCAGAGAGGGCGATGTGACCACCTCTGGACATCTGACGGGGGCAGATGGGGTGATGTCTGGACATCTGACGGGGGCAGAGGGGTGATGTGCCCACCTCTGGACATCTGACGGGGGCATAGTGGGTGATGTCTGGACATCTGACAGGGGCAGAGAGGGCGTTGTGATCACCTCTGGACATCTGACGGGGGCAGAGAGGATGATGTCTGGACATCTGACGGGAGCAGAGGGGTGAGGTGACCATCTCTGGACATCTGACGGGGGCAGAGGGGTGATGTGACCACCTCTGGACATCGGACGGGGGCAGAGAGGGTGATGTGACCACCTCTGGACATCTGACGGGGGCAGAGGGGGTGATGCGACCACCTCTGGACATCTGACGGGGGCAGAGGGGTGAGGTGACCACCTCTGGACATCTGACGGGGGCAGATAGGGTAATGTCTGGACATCTGACGGGGGCAGAGGGGGTGATGTGACCACCTCTGGACATCTGACGGGGGCAGAGGGGTGAGGTGACCACCTCTGGACATCTGACGGAGGCAGAGGGGGTGATGTGACCACCTCTGGACATCTGCCGGGGGGAGAGGGGTGAGGTGACCACCTCTGGACATCTGACGGGGGCAGAGAGGGTGATGTCTGGACATCTGACGGGGGCAGAGGGGGTGATGTGACCACCTCTGGACATCTGACGGGGGCAGAGGGGGTGAGGTGACCACCTCTGGACATATGACGGGGGCAGAGGGGGTGATGTGACCACCTCTGGACATCTGACGGGGGCAGAGGGGTGAGGTGATCACCTCTGGACATCTGACGGGACAGAGGGGGTGATGTCTGGACATCTGACGGGGGCAGAGGGGTGAGGTGACCACCTCTGGACATCTGACGGGGGCAGAGGGGTGAGGTGACCACCTCTGGACATCTGACGGGACAGAGGGGGTGATGTCTGGACATCTGACGGGGGCAGAGGGGGTGAGGTGACCACCTCTGGACATCTGACGTGGGCAGAGGGGGTAATGTGACCACCTCTGACATCTGACGGGGCAGACCTGCTGTGCAGTTGTTTGCATGTTCACCTGTCATGTGGCGTGCTGCAGGGACTGGTGGTGCCGCGCGGCAGAGTATCGTCCGAATTCAGTCTCAGCTGGCCCCGTGAGTACGATCGTACCCTCTTCGCGGTCTGCTTGTCGGTACCGTAGAGGGCGCTGCCGTCGAGGAAGGCAGACGCCAAATTCAACTGCTCTCGAGGACCTGCCGAAAGTAAACGGAGAGCGTCGAGTGAGAAGAGCTTCGCTTCAGACCTTTGGCCTCTCAGCTCAATGCAGACAGCAGGATTACAAATCACCTTGGGATTCTCCGGCATAAACGAGCACAGCTTTAGTTAGGAGAAGAAAAAAACAAATGTCAGTCTTCGCTGCCGTGTGCTAATTGGCCTGTGCCATTTTTGGACAAGAAGTGAAAGCCAAGATTGCTTGGATAAGCTTGGATCATTTCAGGTTAATACATAGGTCGGCTATTTTTAGACATGTTCCTCGTCTATAAGCCAATATGGTCACACGTTCGTTTTTCATTTGCTTGCAAAACGACACGACAAGAAAACAAATATTATATTGTTGACCCATTTGCGACCGTGATTTTCAGTATGACGCCAATATTCAATCGCTATAATATTTAATATCGAAACAGTTACCTAATCTACCAAATAATAACCTTTTCTTACAAGCTGTGTCGTGTCTCTGTGACAAAGGATTTTGAAATTAAACAGCGGCATCGCTACCAAAAGCGCTGTTTTTGCTTGAGCGCTTGTATCGGCACAGGTTTTCCGACATACCTTCCTACAAACGACCACAACTAAATCATATTACATCCCATTAGTCGACTTATATCATGTTGTACTTTTAAAAATCTCACGACTTCCCTCCTCAACACAATTGCGATGTATCCACCATCGAAACACCATTTGAATGGCAGCACCAACCCAGTCGGCAATCCATCCCGAGCGAAGGCAGTGATCGGATGTACTCCTGGCAGCGCCCTTCTGACGTCATGGGGAGACAGTGAGGCCGATCCGAGTACTGGCAGCACTGCTCCTCACCGCCTGTCGGACCACATATATGACGTCATGGGGGAGGGGGCAGTGAGGCCGATCCGGGTACTGGCAGTACTGCTCCTCACCGCCTGTCGGACCACAGATATGACGTCATTGGTGGACAGTGAGGCCGATCCGGGAACTGGCAGCACTGCTCCTCACCGCCTGTCGGACCACAGATATGACGTCATGTGGGGACAGTAAGGCCGATCCGGGTACTGGCAGCACTGCTCCTCACCGCCTGTCGGACCAAATATATGACGTCATGTGGGGACAATAAGGCCGATCCGGGTACTGGCAGCACTGCTCCTCACCGCCTGTCGGACCAAATATATGACGTCATGTGGGGACAGTGAGGCCGATCCGGGAACTGGCAGCACTGCTCCTCACCGCCTGTCGGACCAAATATATGACGTCATGTGGGGACAGTGAGGCCGATCCGGGTACTGGCAGCACTGCTCCTCACCGCTTGTCGGACCACAGATATGACGTCATTGGGGGACAGTGAGGCCGATCCGGGTACTGGCAGCACTGCTCCTCACCGCCTGTCGGACCACAGATATGACGTCATTGGTGGACAGTGAGGCCGATCCGGGTACTGGCAGCACTGCTCCTCACCGCCTGTCGGACCATAGATATGACGTCATTGGTGGAACGGTTTCGGACATACACTCAATGCAAACTAATACGCATCCATCCTATGCTGCTAAACGGTTGCATGAACTGAAAACATGTTTAGATGTCAGGTCATTGTTAGTTTAGATGTCAGGTCATTGTCAGTGTCAGGTTTAGATGTCAGGTCATTGTCAGTGTCAGTTTTAGATGTCAGGTCATTGTCAGTGTCATGTTTAGATGTCAGGTCATTGTCAGTGTCAGGTTTAGATGTCAGGTCATTGTCAGTGTCATGTTTAGATGTCAGGTCATTGTCAGTGTCAGGTTTATATGTCAGGTGATTGTCAGTGTCAGGTTTAGATGTCAGGTCATTGTCAGTGTCAGTTTTAGATGTCAGGTCATTGTCAGTGTCAGGTTTAGATGTCAGGTCATTGTCAGCGTCAGGTTTAGATGTCAGGTCATTGTCAGTGTCAGGTTTAGATGTCAGGTCATTGTCAGTGTCAGGTTTAGATGTCAGGTCATTGTCAGTTTTTGTTTTCTGGAATGTCGCGTGAATAGATGCATTTCAATAGCATTGCATCAGCTCGACGCAAGGAAGGCACATTAAAACTCACATTCATATGGAAAACTCATATTCTTTTACATAGACTAGACCACTGGTAACAGCCACTAAACCGGTGACGGTTAAAACTTAAGAACAAAACATGTTAGTGCTTCCAATATTCTGACCAGGTGGACTGATCTTGATTAACCTTTACCGCATTTAACTAGGCATTCCTATATCTGGTATTGTTGGGTCGGGTTAACATTGCTATTTCCCTCGCAGCACTAGTGATGATGTGGTGCAGTATTGGTGTGTCTGGAATGGAGACACTAACACTATTACTAACACTAGAGACACTAACACTAAGGAGCAGCTGACCTGGGACTGGTGACGTCATCATCAGATCATGGCTGACCAGCTGCGCCCAGACCGGCAGCAGAGCGGTCACAAACTGATGGTGCCGCCGGCCAGGGTGGCTTATCTCACCGGAGAGGGTCAGCGGCGACGGCAGGCCACCGTCCACCTGACCTCGCACCTCCGACACACCTGCCGCGTCACCAGGTCACACAGGTCAGGTCACTGGAGGTCACACGGCTCACTGCGAGTCAGACAGGTCAGGTCACCACAGGTCAGGTCACTGGAGGCCACATAGCTCACTGCGAGTCAGACAGGTCAGGTCACCACAGGTCAGGTCACTGGAGGCCACATAGCTCACTGCGAGTCAGACAGGTCAGGTCACCACAGGTCAGGTCACTGGAGGTCACACAGCTCACTGCGAGTCAGACAGGCCAGGTCATCACAGGTCAGGCAGGTCACTGTTCATCTGCCCCGCACCTCAACACCTGCCGGGTCACCAGGTCACACAGGTCAGGTCACTGGAGGTCACACAGCTCACTGCGAGTCAGACAGGTCAGGTCATCACAGGTCAGGCAGGTCACTGTTCATCTGCCCCGCACCTCAACACCTGCCGGGTCACCAGGTCACACAGGTCAGGTCACTGGAGGTCACACAGCTCACTGTGAGTCAGACAGGTCAGGCCATCACAGGTCAGGCAGGTCACTGTTCATCTGCCCCGCACGTCAACACCTACCGGGTCATCGGGTAATACAGGCCAGAGAGGTCAGACAGGTGAGGTGGCTACACTGAGATGTACAGAGAGGTCAGACAGGTGAGGTGGCTACACTGCAGGTCACACGTGTCAGCGGTCAACAGTCAGATGTAAGGTGAGCTGGTATCTGAAAGACCTGAGGTCAATAGTCAGAACAGTATTATCTGTTCGGTGCACAATAACATAACTTAGACGTTATTATATTTTGGGAAGGTTCTTAGAATAGATCTCTTTGGGCATGTGGCCCTTTCCATTGCAAGCTTCAAGACATGTCTCCAGAAACAGTGCCACAATTAAAACATTACAACTTGGATTTTGAAAAGCCGTGAGCTCCTCACTATCGGCGTAGTCGGCGTGAGAAGGGTGTCCCGGCGCTGCCCCAACTCACCATCGGCGTATTCGGCAGGTAGCAGGCGTGAGAAGGGTGTCCCGGCGCTGCCCCAACTCACCATCGGCGTATTCGGCAGGTAGCAGGCGTGAGAAGGGTGTCCCGGCGCTGCCCCAACTCACCATCGGCGTATTCGGCAGGTAGCAGGCGTGAGAAGGGTGTCCCGGCGCTGCCCCAGCTCACCATCGGCGTATTCGGCAGGTAGCAGGCGTGAGAAGGGTGTCCCGGCGCTGCCCCAACTCACCATCGGCGTATTCGGCAGGTAGCAGGCGTGAGAAGGGTGTCCCGGCGCTGCCCCAACTCACCATCGGCGTATTCGGCAGGTATCAGGCGTGAGAAGGGTGTCCCGGCGCTGCCCCAGCTCACCATCGGCGTATTCGGCAGGTAGCAGGCGTGAGCAGGGTGTCCCGGCGCTGCCCCAACTCACCATCGGCGTATTCGGCAGGTATCAGGCGTGAGAAGGGTGTCCCGGCGCTGCCCCAGCTCACCATCGGCGTATTCGGCAGGTAGCAGGCGTGAGAAGGGTGTCCCGGCGCTGCCCCAACTCACCATCGGCGTATTCGGCAGGTATCAGGCGTGAGAAGGGTGTCCCGGCGCTGCCCCAACTCACCATCGGCGTATTCGGCAGGTAGCAGGCGTGAGAAGGGTGTCCCGGCGCTGCCCCAACTCACCATCGGCGTATTCGGCAGGTAGCAGGCGTGAGAAGGGTGTCCCGGCGCTGCCCCAGGACGCATGCTGCACATTGTTACATCGTCCATTGAGCGACCTGCAGACCAGAGATCAGCCGACCGGCCGGGGGGGGGGGGGGGGGGGAGGGCAGTGAACCGGCCGCCAATGTGTAACACGCCGGGTGACGAAAGGCGCCCAGCCAACTGTGGTGACGTC
Source organism: Chirona hameri (assembly GCA_036785665.1). Taxonomy (NCBI): domain Eukaryota; kingdom Metazoa; phylum Arthropoda; class Thecostraca; order Balanomorpha; family Balanidae; genus Chirona; species Chirona hameri. Next base: position 90,928 of record JAXIVJ010002194.1, on the reverse strand, counting down.
ACCCGGCCAGCCAACTGTGGTGACGTCACGCCGCCCAGCCAACTGTGGTGACGTCACCCGACCAGCCAACTGTGGTGACGTCACGCCGCCCAGCCAACTGTGGTGACGTCACCCCGCCCAGCCAACTGTGGTGACGTCACCAGGCCAGCCAACTGTGGTGACGTCACCCGCCCAGCCAACTATGATGACGTCACCCGGCCAGCCAACTGTGGTGACGTCACGCCGCTCCGCCAACTGTGGTGACGGGCAGCGGCGGACCACGACCGCCACCAACGGCCAGCAGCGAATGAAAACAACAGAGTCTGCCAAAACATGACTGGGGCGTTAGCGGCTGCCCCGACAGTCATCGCACCTAACGCCGCCAGGGTGACCGGCACAATTCCAGCTATCAGGTCACGAACGAGCGGGCTGAAGTCGTAACGTCTGCACGTGTCTGGGCGGCGGTCGTGTCTCGCTGAGCGTAAAATGGGTTGGCGCCTTCACCACCGCCATTGGGACAGATCGGGAGCTTTGTCAACTATATGGGGCAAGGCGAAAGTGCCCACTCATCGGCTAGATTAAACCATTCCGGGATCTGCATTGTTCGGTAAGCCTCTTTCTGGGGTATCTGCACTTACTGCTCATGCTATTTTTCGTCACAAGTAAAATCGTGCGGACAGAAGCCTTGAGAGACACTTCAGTGCCTCGCAACTAGCAAGTTTCTGCGGATCACGACACCCTTCGGTGCATTACACATTCCAACAGACATTCCAACACATTCCAACAGACATTCCAACACATTCCCTCAGACCGCTGTATACTGACCCGAACTTTCCGGGCTGGCAGGGGGCTTGGCTGGCGGCCGGGCAGTGCTGGGACAGCGCGGAGAAGCTCAGGTCGACGGCAGACATCTCCGCGGCCACGGACTCCGGAGACAGACCGCGACTGCGACGTAGAGAACACGGCTTTCATCAGCTGTACACATCAGCTGGGTGTGCTGCGGTTTTTAGCAGACTGTTATTATTCAAAAATGGTTGAAGATAAATGTAACAACGGAAATCGATTAAATGATACGTACAGGAACTAATGTAGTTAAGTTCCGTTACATGGAGTGAAATCTTACCCCATGTTCAAACCTACAAACATCGCAGTTTTTAAAGTTTCATCACTGATTCAGTCGGTATATTACTAGCTCATTACCCTGCATTCCATTAGCATAACGAAACAGTGGAATTACATTCTGATTAGATCATGCATCAATAACAAATATTCTGATTTGCGGGACATTCAAAGTGCCAGACTTGGCGCATAAATCATCTACCGATAATTTGCACGATTTTTATTCAGCATTGTACAACATAACTGGTTAAAGGGACTATCCCACCTTAACATTAGATTTGAGTTAAGATAGCCATTTTGATGGCTTGACATTGAAATACTTCATTTCACTTTGAAATTAAGTATGGTAGCTGTTAAAACAACCACAATGATCTATAATCAAAAAGATATTCGAGTTTGATTTTGACATCTGTAAACAATAAGGACCATGTGTATTTGAATAGGGCCTCTAAACCGACAGCGTCATCTCTCTGTCGTCATCATCATCCCAACTGGTAATGATAGTCAACTTGTTTTAAGGTCAGCCTTGGAATATTTTCGTCTTTCATTTATCGATCCCCGGGTGGTTCGCAATCTTGAGGCTAGCACTATCAGCTGGAGTTGATGCAGCAGTTGGTCGCCAGGGACCGCTATTGAGCCAGGGTGTTATGATGTCGCAAGCAAATGGTACCAGTTAAATATTCAACGCTCAATATTTATTTATTTATAAATTAATAAATCAAACAATATTTAGTGGTACCATTTGCTTGCGACGTCATAACACCCTGGCTTATTAGCAGTCCCTGACGGCCAACTACTGCAAAAACTCCAGCTGATAGTGCTAGCCAATCTAGACACCGGGTGGTTCGCTGCTTTTCTGCGCAATAGATGTCAACAACAAATTGTGCCATACATTTGGCAGCACAAAGGATTTCCCTGTTATTAAAAACACAAATTATGACGTCACTAACCCAACTTGCCGCTTAAAACTAAAAGTTGAATATCTTCCAAGATATTTTTTTTTTCTTCGGGAAAAAAGTTTACGAACATGTTCAGCTGACCTCGCCTGACATGTAGACATACAATTAAGTGTGATTCGACAACTTTCAAAAAGGTGGGAAATTCCTTCCGAGAGATATTTCAAGTTAAACTTGATAAGCGTTCCACACTTCTAACGACCTGTACTTGTAAGTACCTACTTTTGGTCCTCTTCAAACTTTTCTTTCAACAAGGCTTTTCCCGTGTTGCTTTTTTACGCAATGAAGTGGAAAATATATTTTGCGTTCTGGTTGTTGTGATTATATGCCCGACGATCTCTACAATTAACAGCCATTGAATAAAAAGGTAACCAAATTAGCAGATAACACGCGCCCTGGAGGGGGTCGAAATCCCCTTCCCGTCCGGTTTTTCAAGGATAGCGCAAAAACAGCGGCGCGCAGCGCCGCCGTTTTTTGCACACCTGTTTGACAATGACCTTCCCACATTATGTACAATTCTTGACCTCGAGTCATCTCAGGTCAGGTCACCAGACCAGGTCACGTGATGGCCCCAACTCCAAAACGTTTGCAGTAGTACCACAGCCACAGTTTTAAGCCGATCGGTTTCAATATTGCAGGATTTCATAAGGTCATAGATACCAATAATTTATTTATCTCGGATTTCTAACATCGGTGACCTAAGGGCAGGTCAATTTCGTGACCGCCAGCACTGTTTTGTCAATAACTATCGACATAATGAAAATAGATAAGAAAAAAAGGTACCAATGTGTTTGTCTCGTCGAGACACGTCTCCCAAAATGCAGCATGACCAACTTGGGTCACCACTTGACCTTGACCTGAGGTCAAATTTCTCAGTTGACCTAACCTGGTCACCATGAACATGATTCGAATTGCCTTGACGCGGCAAACACGATTGCTTAAAACCTATTGCTTTATCTTTATTAGGTAAAAAGTGATTTGCGAAAAACTGTTTTGCAAAAAAAATCACCTTTTTGACATTTGATGACCTCTGGAGCCTAAACTGTTAATCTGAGCTCAAATCTGAGGACAATTGTGGGTTGAATTTTTCAAGAGTTTTAGATTGTTTTTTTTTTCTTGTTTGCTGCTAACTATCATAGTTCCCGAGATATTTGGGGGTGTTCGAAGCGAAGTCTTGAAAACTTGAAAATCTGACCCTTGATTACCTCTGGTGACGTCAATATTGATCTGAGAAAAAAATGAATGAATTACTTTCGAAAGAGTTCGTCTCGAGCTATCTAACATCGTTTTCCACTTGTCGCTACGTTGCGTGGTTTTCGGGATCATAGGGGGGGGGGGGCGAAATCCTCCCCCTCCAGGGCGTGTAATTCAGAGGCCCTCCAGGGCGCGTGTTAACTGATGCATGTAACGGCGGCCTAGTTAGAGGTTACGACCCTCAATTTGTAAAAATTGCTTCATTTATATTCAACATTAGGAGTTTTGTATAGTTTTGTCTCTGGCTGTATATAAGACTATGCTTTATATTATCATTAAAAGAATCATTTTGTCCCCAAAAATAAACAAACAATACACAAACAGGCAATTCAATTGGAAGCTCATCAATGCACATCGACGGCTACCTATTTAGTATCGGCGATTTATTTAGAAGTGCCCATTCAACAACGTTGAACAGATTGATACAAGTGCGCCAGATGTGTCGCTTTCCAATAGGGGAGGGAAATACCGATCATGAATTCCTCAAGAAGTATATGTACTTGTTTTTTTCTTCAAACTTCCAACTTTGAATTAGGGAATCTTTTTAATTAATTCTTAAATTTCGATCACATCATTTTAATACCATAACGGTAGCCAAAGCAATCTTGCACAAAAAAGCAAATTCAAAAAAAATACTTCAATGTTTCTGGGGAATTCCCTTCACGGGGGACATGAATAGCTTTAGAGCACAACTTCGTTAAGTCATATTTTCTGCAGAATGCATCACAAACTGGTAGAATATCAATATTTCGCGGTAGGTAACGTTACAGGGAAACTAGGTAACAGCTCGCGAGGTTAGGTAACAGCTCGCGACGTCTTTGCCTGCAGACCGGCGGCAGGCCGTTCAAAATCAGCCGTGAGTCGCCGATACAGTCTCAGTCGCTACATATGGCAGTCACTGATCAGTCGCTGTCGCCGATACAGTCGCTACATATGGCAGCATCTGATAGTGTTCCGCTATATGCACACATACACTGTATGCACTTTTCAGCGGGTAACATCCATAACGGACTGAAGCGAAGAGTCATGGGTAAGTAACGGAGCGGATCGCGAAGTAACATCGGAGGGGAGTAACGGAGGAGCGGAGTAACTAACGGAACAACGGAGTAGCCGAGTAGCTAACCGAGTAACGGAGTAGTGGAGTAGTGGAGTAGTGGAGTAGTGGAGTAGCGGATTAACGGAGCAGTGGAGTGACGGAGTAGCGAAGTAACGGATTAGTGGTGTAACAGAGTAGTGGGGTAACATAATAGTGGAGTAACTGAGTAACTGAGTAGTTGAGTAACGGATTAGTGGTGTAACAGAGTAGTGGAGTAGTGGAGTAACGGAGTAATGGAGTAACGGAGTAACGGAGTAACGGATTAGCGGAGTAACGGAGTAGTGGAGTGGCGGAGTAACGGAGTAGCGGAGTAACGGAGTAGTGGAGTAACAGAGTAAATTAGTAACAGAGTAGTGGAGTAGCGGAGTAACGGAGCAGTGGAGTAACAGAGTATCGGAATATCATCCAACATGGAAAGCCCATGAAAAGATGCAGATCAGGTCATCGCCTTCCTAACTCAGATCCAATGCGGCATAACGGAGAGGGTGTGCCAAATAAAGTTTGAATAGAGGTGGAAAGGGAAGAAGTGCAATAGAGGTGGAAAGGGAAGAAGTGCAATAGAGGTGGAAAGGGAAGAAATGCAATAGAGGTGGAATGGGAAGAGGTGCAATAGAGGTGGAAAGAGAAGAGGTGCAATAGAGGTGGAAAGGGAAGAAGTGCAATAGAGGTGGAATGGGAAGATTGAAAGAAGCACCATAGGCGTAACCACCTTTCGAAAGTAGGTGGGGACGGAGGCACTTTCAAGTCAATTATTTCCATGCAACGCCCATAGGCGTAATGTTAAAATCCGAAAATGTTACTGGAGACTGATCCCCAGTGACCCCAGTGGTGGTTACGCGCCTGGAAAGCACATCAACTCAAATATATAGTTGCCATTGCCGTTGCGAATCTGCTTAATATCTGGTGGATGACAATACTTTACCAAGAACATGTATCAGCTTTGCGAGCCAGTGTCAAGTTTGTTACCATTCACTCAAACATGCCATGAATTAATCTGTTAGTGCTTAAATCGGCAACGTTTTGCTGCTATTCATTTAGACACACCATGCATGCCAGATAATATGTATAGCGCCTAAATCAGCTTCACCGAGTTTTCAATTGGATGGATTTAGGACGGGTGCTTATTAAGGATTTAGTTGCATTGATAAACTATTTCGACGCATTGGGTTGTTTGTCATATATATATATATTAATTAATTGGTTAGTATTTACTATCGTGGTATTATCGTTTAAATGGTGAAGGTCGCTTCAGACGTGACGTACGATGAGCCCGTATCTATGGCCTTGGGTGAGTCTGTCTCAAAACGCCACCTATTCACAACCGGGAAGATTTGCTCTGACAACATGTGACACATTGACGGCATGTTTTGCTACATGTTAGGGGATTGAGCCTCTATGTGTGAGGAGCAGTTCACTGTTCGTTCACATGTCTCTGTGTGATGGGCAGTATACTGTTCACATGTCTGTTTGTGATGAGCAGTTCACTGTTCACATGTCTGTGTGTGATGGGCAGTTCCCTGTTCATATGTCTGTGTGTGATGAGCAGTTCACTGTTCACATGTCTGTGTGTGATGGGCAGTTCCCTGTTCACATGTCTCTGTGTGAGGAGCAGTTCACTGTTCACATGTCTGTGTGTGATAGGCAGTTCCCTGTTCACATGTCTCTGTGTGAGGAGCAGTTCACTGTTCACATGTCTGTGTGAGGGGAGGTTCCCTGTTCATATGTCTCAGTGTGAGGAGCAGTTCCCTGTTCATATGTTTCTGTGTGATGGGCAGTTCCCTGTGAGGAGCAGTATACTGTTCACATGTCTCTGTGTGAGGGGCAGTTCCCTGTTCATATGTCTCTGCGTGAGTTGCAGTTCCCTGTTCACATGTCTGTGTGAGGGGCAGCTCACTGTTCACATGTCTGTGTGAGGGGCAGTTTCCTGTTCACATGTATGTGCGATGGGCAGTTCCCTGTTCACATGTCTGTGTGAGGGGAAGCTCACTGTTCACATGTATGTGTGAGGGGCAGCTCACCTGTTCACATGTCTGTGTGAGGGGCAGTTCCCTGTTCACATGTCTGTGTGTGATGGGCAGTTCCCTGTTCACATGTCTGTGTGAGGGGCAGCTCACCTGTTCACATGTCTGTGCGAGGGGCAGTTCCCTGTTCACATGTCTGTGTGAGGAGCAGTTCCCTGTTCACATGTCTGTGTGATGGGCAGTTCCCTGTTCACATGTCTGTGTGAGGGGAGCTCACCTGTCTGTGAGGAGTCTGGCGGCAGACTCGGCCTGTAGAGCGGCAGCAACAGACAGGCTGTTCGTCTGGCTGGCAGGGGCGCGATGTGCTTCAAACCAGACCGAGGACGGACTGAGCGGACCCCGTCCCGACCCTGCCGACGGACAGACTGGAGTCAGACAGAGGCCAGACAGAGGTCAGACAGACAGAGGTCAGACAGAGGTCAGACTGGAGTCAGACTGAGGTCAGACAGAGGTCAGACTGGAGTCAGACTGAGGTCAGACAGAGGACAGACTGGAGTCAGACAGAGGCCAGACAGAGGCCAGACAGAGGTCAGACTGGAGCCAGACTGAGGTAAGACAGGTGTCAGACAGGGGTCAGACTGGAATCAGACAGAGGTCAGACAGAGGTCAGACAGGGGTCAGACTGAGGTCAGACAGAAGCCAGACTGAGGCTAGACAGAGGTCAGAGGTCAGACCGACAAACCGCCGGAAACTTCTGACAACTCTAGGGTAGGCATAGAATGACGATTGCAAGTGTGAGACAGCCAGCTCTCAGTTCACGTCCTTCTGTCTCAGCCAACTCTCATTTCACGTCATTCTGTCTCAGAAATTAGGATTCGCACAATTACTAACAAGAAACATGATATCAGGTTTGACATTAATGATGCTGATGATGATTGGGGCTTACGGACGCCACAACTGACATGGTTATATGTAGGCGCAGGTTTGACAAAATGTTATGAGAAAGTTTGGGTTGCTGTGCGATTTCTTGAAACGAGTGGGTACCCGCAGAGCATGTACATTTTGCAAATACCTACCTCGTCATTTAAAATGGAACGTAAATAATTTAGTGGATATGTGTATACGCAGAAAAGCGCGTAAGACCAACTCGTAGAGACAACATTACTTTGACCTAAGGTAAAATTTTGAAGTTGACTTAACTTGGTCAACATCAATATGTTTCGAGGCGATTTGACTAGACAAACACGATGGTGTTAATTGCTTTATTAGATACAAAGTTATTCATGTAAATGTTTTTGGAAGAAAATGTAATCGTGAGCTTTGGCGACCTCTGGAGCCTAAACTGTTGACCTGAGCTCAAATTTGATGACACCAATAGCGATTACATGTCTCAAGAGCTTCCGATTAATTTTTCCGTTTGTCCCTAGGTATCATAGTGTCCGAGACATTTGGGGGGATTTCTGGAGCAGTGATACTTATAACTTATAACTGAAGAACTGTACTTAGAACTTAGAACTGTACTTAGAGAATTTGACCTTTGATGACCTCCGGTAACCTCAATATTGACCTGAGCTAAAAATGCCCGAAGTAACTTCGAATTTCCTTGTCGATAGCTTTCGAATACTTTTTCTGCGTCTTTCTAGCCTTTTTGGTTTTCGAGTTAGTGGAGGATCATTTTGACCCCTCCCCACCAGGGCGAAGTTTTTTAGAGGCCCGGGCGCGGGTTTAGGATATGGGGAGTTTACTGCGTGAAGAGTGTAACGTAAGTCGCGCTTAAACAGAATACCGCCGGTGGTCACGGAGCTTCTCGTCCGTTTGGTCACGACATGTCGTCATCAGCATGTCGGCAACATCCACGGTCATGATATCCTGTCCACCAGATTGATTACAAACCAGGTCATCTTCTTCGTGCACGGTCCTGTCTTTGAATCACAGTGAAAACCGCAATAAGTCGGATAATCGCGTTAGCATCTCACGCTGCGGTCCGGGGGGACTGGTTTCCGCCCATGGCTTCGCGCCGATGGACGGGACCGTTGGCCTGCGCGCCAGCTGATGCCGCCCGTTGAGGTCAGTCAGGACGTTATCCCGCTGGGATCGCTGGTCGGCGTCATATCTGCGACACGAGCCGAGCGATATCTGCGACACGAACACGAGTCACGGCTCGATATCGCCCCGCGGCTGCGAGGCTGCGAGGCTGTGACAGACGGCTTTCGACAGCGGACCGCTCTGCTTCAAACCGGCCTGGGCGCGAGCTGCGCTGCCAGACTGGGACGGTACCGGCGCGGCGGGACCGGGCCGCTGGAGCGCTGCCTGGCCAGCCGGCGGGACGGGCCGCTGGAGCGCTGCCTGGCCAGCCGGCGGGACGGGGCCGCTGGAGCGCTGCCTGGCCAGCTGGCGGGACCGGGCCGGTGGAGCGCTGCCTGGCCAGCCGGCGGGACCGGGGCCCGTGGAGCGCTGCCTGGCCAGCCGGCGGGACCGGGCCGCTGGAGCGCTGCCTGGCCAGCCGGCGGGACGGGGCCGCTGGAGCGCTGCCTGACCAGCTGGCGGGACCGGGGCCGCTGGAGCGCTGCCTGGCCAGCCGGCGGGACCAGGCCGGTGGAGCGCTGCCTGGCCAGCCGGCGGGACCGGGCCGCTAGAGCGCTGCCTGGCCAGCCGGCGTTGGTGTCAGTTGCAGTGAGCCGCGCTCATCCCTCCTCTGCCACGGAGAGTCACAGTCGCCAGTCACAGTCGCCAGTCACAGTCGCCAGTCACAGTCGCCAGTCACAGTCGCCAGTCATAGTCGCCAGTCACAGTCGCCAGTCACAGACGCCAGTCACAGTCGCCAGTCACAGTCGCCAGTCGCCACTACAGTCGCTGTGCTGCCCTGGGCCATCGGAAAAGTTCAGGGCCATCAATCGACGGTTCTGGGACATTCCAGGCTAAAAATAGCCATGTCTCTTGCAAGGACGACTGGAATATGCCAATATTCGCAGTACGCTGGTGGGCAAGAACAAGGCCTGAAGATTGGTCAGGGTGTTCGTGTATTAACCAATAATACGTGAAACGTGAGTACGCAAAGTGGATACAATGATTTGATTGTCATTCGGGCGGCATACACTACGCTTAGTAAGCATGGGAAGCATCTCCAGAAGACGGAAGAATTGACGGCAACCTTACAAGCTCCGGTTTACATGCACGAGGCACGCCGGGATTTTACTAAGTCGGCGGGATGAAAAGGGCTGAAACGCGCTGATCCAGAGCGGCGCACCAGTCCCCGACCGGAACTGATCTCAGCCGGTTATATGAAGAAGCGCCGAATGCAGCTCCAGCTTGGCCTTCCGCGTATCGCGTGACACCGCCTTGACTTGCATATTGACAGCGCGACGACCGGTGGTTTTTGCTGGCGATGCTATCGCGGGCCTTCCGCGGGCCTTGTATCATGACCTTCCGAGCCCACCTGATGACTCAGAATCGCCCTATATGTTTCGGCCGGAGGGGATCACTTACTGTTCCCACCATTGGCCTGTCTGTTCGTGTCCGTCACTTTTTCTGGTGATGCACATAGGGTGGAGATAGGGCCAATCTGCTCATTGGCAGGTGCGGTCCGCCGCCATTGATCCCACCCAGGCCCAAGCCAGTGGATTCAACACTCACACTGGCCAGAAACACACACACACACACACACACACACACACACACACACACACACACACACACACACACACACACACACACACACACACACACATACATACATACACACACACACACACACACACACACACACACACACACACACACACACACACACACACATACACACACACACACACACACACACACACACACACACACACACACACACACACATACACACACACACACACACACACACACACACACACACACACACACACACACACACACACACACACACACACACACACTCACTCACTCACTCACTCACTCACTCACTCACTCACTCACTCACTCACTCACTCACTCACTCACTCACTCACTCACTCACTCACTCACTCACTCACTCACTCACACGTAAATGCGTCCACCACACCACACCCTCACGCAGTGCAGTTCGAAACTGGTTGTGCCGTTTCGATCGGATGTTTCAGCTGCTCAGAGACAGTCAACAGACTCCGCTTGATTGCATGCTGGATCCACGACAGTCGCTCTGAGGACGGATTAGGATAAGCCGACACAGGCGAGGATCAAAATGAAAAGCGCCTTAATCCACAAAAAGATCACTGTCAATAAAACGTGAAACGGTCTTAAAGAGAGGCAACATTTAAAGCTGATCAAGGTTGGTTATCTGCACGGAAGGTGATTGTTCGCTGGTGATTGTTCGTGTCTTTACAACAATCAACCACAAAAATAGTCACCCGCTCCTGAACTTGAATATGCAACTTGTCGACGCACAATTAACACAAAACAGACAAAAAGCAGCGTGTTGACAGCGTACTCGTAGCAGCGTGCTCACAATAATCACCGCGGATGTCCGTTGTCAGCTGGCCAATATCGCTGGCGGGCTGACAGGGCTGGAGACCTCGCGGAACTCGAATGTCGCGGCCCGCCTGATCCACTGTCGCGTCAGCCGGCCAGCCCTCCCCCGGCGCTGTCCCGGCCCGGCCCCGGCGCTGTCCCGGCCCGGCCCCGGCGCTGTCCCAGCCCTCTCCCGGCGCTGTCCCGTCCCGGCCCCGGCTCTATCCCGGCCCGGCCCCGGCTCTGTCCCGTCCCGTTCCCGGCGCTGTCCCGGCCCGGCCCCGGCTCTGTCCCGTCCCGACCCCGGCTCTGTCCCGTCCCGGCCCCGGCTCTGCGGCGAGCTGTGTGCCGTCCGCAGCCCTCCCCCGGCGCTGTACCGTCCAGGCCCCGGCGCTGTCCCGGCCCGGCCCCGGCGCTGTCCCGGCCCGGCCCCGGCGCTGTCCCGGCCCTCCCCCGGCTCTGTCCCGTCCCGGCCCCGGCTCTGCGGCGAGCTGTGTGCCGTCCACAGCTTACCTGCGCTGAGCTGCCGTACACAGCCGGCTCAACCGCTCAGAGTAGGGTGGTAGGTACTCCCACCCCACACCTCCTCGAGAACTATCTCCCCACCTCACACCGTCTCGAGAACCATCTCCACACCCCACCCGTCTCGAGAACCATCTCCCCACCCCACACCGTCTTGAGAACCATCTCCACACCCCACACCATCTCGATAACCATCTCCCCACCCCACACCGTCTCGAGAACCATCTCCCCACCCCACACCGTCTCAAGTACCATCTCCCCACCCCACACCGTCTAGAGAACACCGCCTCGAGAACCATCTCCCCACCCCACACCGTCTCGAGAACCATCTCCCCACCCCATACCGTCTCGAGAACCATCTCCACACCCCACACCATCTCGAGAACCATCTCCCTACCCCACACCGTCTCGAGAACCATCTCCCCACCCCACCCATCTCGAGAACCATCTCCCTACCCCACACCGTCTTTGGAACCATCTCCCCACCCCACACCGCCTCGAGAACCATTACCCCACACCTCCTCGAGAACCATCTCCCCACCCCACCCGTCTCGAGAACCATCTCCCCACCCCACACCGTCTCGAGAACCATCACCCCACACCGTCTCGAGAACAATCTCCCCACCCCACACCGTCTCGAGAACCATCTCCCCACCCCACACCGTTTCGAGAACCATCTCCACACCCCACACCGTCTCGATAACCATCTCCACACCCCACACCGTCTCGATAACCATCTCCCCACCCCACACCGTCTCTAGAACCATCTCCCCACCCTACACCATCTCGAGAACCATCTCCCCACCCCACACCACCTCGAGAACCATCTCACCACCCCACACCGTCTTGATAACCATCTCCCCACCCCACACCGTCTCTATAACCATCTCCCCACCCCACACCGTCTCGAGAACCATCTCCCTACCCCACACCGTCTCGAGAACCATCTCTCTACCCCACACCGTCTTTGGAACCATCTCCCCACCCAACACCGCCTCGATAACCATTACCCACACCTCCTCGAGAACCATCTCCCCACCCCACCCGTCTCGAGAACCATCTCCCCACACCGTCTCGAGAACAATCTCCCCACCCTCACCGTCTCGAGAACCATCTCCCCACCCCACACCGTCTCGAGAACCATCTCTCCACCCCACACTGTCTCGAGAACCATCTCCCCACCCCACACCGTCTCGAGAACCATCTCCCTACCCCACACCGTTTCGAGAACCATCTCCACACCCCACACCGTCTCGATAACCATCTCCCCACCCCACACCGTCTCGATAACCATCTGCCCACCCCACACCGTCTCGAGAACCATCTCCCCACCCTACACCATCTCGAGAACCATCTCCCTACCCCACACCACCTCGAGAACCATCTCCACACCCCACACCGTCTCGAGAACCATCTCCCCACCCCACACCGTCTCGAGAACCATCTCCCCACCCCATACTACCTCGAGAACCATCTCCCCACCCCACACCGTCTCGAGAACCATCTCCCCACCCTACACCGTCTCGAGAACCATCTCCCCACCCCACACCGTCTCGAGAACCATCTCACCACCCCACACCGTCTTGATAACCATCTCTCCACCCCACACCGTCTCGATAACCATCTCCCCACCCCACACCGTCTCGAGAACCAACCATCTCCCCACCCCACACCGTCTCGAGAACCATCTCCCCACCCCACACCGCCGCTCCAGAATGTTCTCCCGGTGAAGTGTGGCTGCCCGGCACACGTCCATCCGGCGACAGCCTGCATCTGGCGATGTCTGTCCGCTGAGCGGAGATCAGGAGGGATTGGTCCATCCGGCGGCAGCCTGCAGCTGGCGATGTCTGCCCGCTGAGCAGAGATGGAGCCGGGATACGTTCATGTGCTCTGGTGCAGTCACCACTGTCTATAGCTGGCAGGTGAAGAGTAAACTGAGTAAACTGTATGATGTGGCGCTTTTGTGCAGCTGATGAGAGTTCATTCTAGAAACCGCTGGTATATGTATAATGAATGAGATGTCATGTTACATGGATAGAATAGGCATGTTGTTGACGGGCGGAAGGAATATGCATACCTACCAGACTGGTTATTCATTCACCTTTTTTGGAAGGATTCAATCACGATTCATTTAGGAATATGAATGATTCAGTCACCGTTTGATTCATGGATAACCATTTTGAGAAATTGTTCTTTCCGATTCAAAGAATCATTTTGTTTTTATCAAATCACGTTTGACTCACCATTGAAATAGCACTGCATAGTGTTTTTGATTAATTCAGCCTTGTTTCTATGCGGGTTTTGATTCCATCATGATTCATTATAAAAAAATCCGGTGGTGAATCGATTCTTCTTTGATTCAAGGAATTTTGATTGCACGATTCCAAACGATTCAAGCAGAGTCGAATCAATAACCAGTCTGATACCTACATAGTACCTGTCCTCTAGCCATTGGAGCGAGTTGATTTGCAAGTAAACGCTCTACAGCCAACAACCTCTACTTCCGAGGATTGTGCATCGATTATTTTACAAGTTGTATACCTCATGCTATACATTTTATAGTATTGTTTAATGTGTGACATGATGATGAGTGACAACTGTGCATGCCTTATTATCCAGACTAATGACGAAATAATTCAGCACATTCATCGCTATCTTGCAAATATTTCAATGGTACACACCTAGCTCGTGTTGTAGCATTCAGACAATGTCAAAAACACGTGTCAGGCAACACATCCTGAAAAGGCTGTTGCACTGGATCAGAGAGGATTGGACGGCACCGGGCTGGGATTATGACTGGCTGCCCCCCCCCCCCTCTGCACGGAGACATTGAAATTCCTCTCCGAACCGGTTCCATAAAGCACGGCGACCGAATATCTGCGAGCGTCGGGGCATAATTCCCCTGTCATAACATAATGTACATAATGCCTCTGTCCTGTTGTAAACTGAACAATTATGACCGGCGTTAAAGCGTTGCCAGTTCCGCAATGGTCGAAACGGAGTGACAACTCGAAGGTAGTACGGTAAATATTGAGATGAAAACCTATGCATAGATGTCAGGCCGGACAGATATTTTATATTTCAATGCACATAAGCACAGTATTTGTTTGAGGATTGTGAATGCGTTATACTGCATAATGTGTGTGTGGGGGTATTAGTCATTTTGAAATGCAATCATAAATTAAACATTGGTGCCACATGTCACATTAAACCGCGATGCCGAAATTACGCAGCAACACCACCACGCATGGGTGTAACTTTGGAAATGACATTGGGGATGCTAACCTCATAGGGGCCTCCATTTGAGGGGACCTCCAGTTGAGAAGGGCCTCCTCGAACCCTTTTAACTTGGTCATGGGGGTCTTGTGTTGTCTCAATACACCACCGCCCACGATCAGGTGACCAGAAGTGCCCCCTCCCTCCATCTCAACGACTCGCAGAACCATACGTTAACACCAGAACAAAATAAAAGTGTAAAATCGCGGCACACCCTACAGAGGCCCGGGAATTATTTCAATTGGGGGGGGGGGGGCAAAACCAATCTTGACTAGCCACCCCATTCTTTTTCGCGGATTTCGACTTTCATTTCAACTGGAGCCCTATGGGGTCTTTCATAATGAATGCATAGTTTTAAAACACTTCAAAATGTTTTTTTTATGAATACTTTATCATTATATATTACCATGATCGTAAACATAGGGTTTCCATTGATAATAATCTCTACAGCATTACAGCACTATAGCATTGCATTGACAGGTACATTTTATCAGCTTTCAACACCGGTGCCGTTTTTGCGGAAACACCGCACGCCTGATATCTTCCGGTTAGAACCATCGAGCGAAACCCTGCACGGGCGTACACGATTCACGGAGTGTTGCAAGAGGGTTGTGCGAAAATTCGGTGAACGTCACCGACCAGAACCATGAGTAGTCCAGGGGCAATAGGTCTGGACTGTGGAGGCCCACGTTCGATCGGTCAGGCGGCCGATGGCATGTCCGTGTCCGTCAAATATATCCGTCAACGACAGCCGCACTGCTGCTGTCTGTGCACTGGGGGCCTATAGCACCATCTTGCTGTATCAAGAGACGGGTCTCTTCTGACCTTTTGGCATACCTGAGGGCAGAGACCCTCTTGGAGAAGCTTCAGATTCACGACAAATGGTACACAGATGTAACACCCTGCTGGCGCTGACTGGCATTGAGATGGCGGCCAAAATACAGAGTTCTCACATTTCCAAATTGGCGCTTAAAATTAAGCACAGATGCGTTATTTTGTGCTTGTTCTGACCACCATCAAATGAAACCGTAGCAAAACTGACACAATACACATTATACAGGGAACATGAAAACATCTTCAGAAGCAAATGACAGCGCTCCTCGCAAAATTCCTCTAAGTCTTCCTTCTGAAGATTAACAAAACATTTGTTATAGGTACTCAGCTCACTCCAATCATGCCTGCCCCCGCCATGGGGTCACTGGCAGCTCTCTGCACTTTGAGGCGTCATGACCAGAGGCGGATTCATGAGGGGCATAAGGCCATGCCCCCCCCGAAACAACTTATATAAATCGGCCGAAAATAGCAACACTGGATTTTAAAGAAGATCTAAGCAACTACTACTAAGGCAAGATTTCATAGTATTTTTTAGTGCACTATGAAGTAAAAGCCGATGAATTATTAACGCAAGTTAATAGAAGCGTGCAAGGGCAATTGTCGAAAATTGTTCTACATCCAAAACCAACGTGTTCTGTTTTCGATCGCTAGGATACCGGGCTATTACCATATAATAAACTCTGAACTGAGTCGACACAAAATTGGTTCAGGAGTCTTTTAAGACTAGTTCTGCACTTGTAGTCCAAATCTGTGTGCACAAACACATTCTAAAGATTCAGCAATGACCCTTGACCAGCCATGGGTCGCAGGTCTATTATTATTATTATTATTATTATTATTATTTCGTTGTCACTACCAACCACAGGGGAGTGGGCGTTACAGTAGGAATTATAAATAAACAAACGAAACACTCACACTAACACTCAGACACGTAGGACCTATCATATACATTACATAATACATTACTGATTGCGGGGAACTCAACCGCGCAGTTAGATCGACCGTCCGCTGCGACAGCTGGGCCACGCGCGCAATCGTCCCCACCAATCGCATGAAGCAAGCCGACAGAGGAAGCACAGAGCGACACTGGTTGGAATGCAACGATCAACATAGATAGGCAATATGGGCCTCTTGCATTGCATGATGCATTAAATTTCAGTCCGCACACCTTCGCTGTGGGGCATTATTTTGCATACTGCTCCTTACATGAATTGCATCCTGGTATTTAACCGATATCGGGGGAGTATGTATGCATTGTCTCAAGAAATAAACAAGCGCATGCATAAGATGCACTCTGAATTCTGAGACTGAATTCAAGTCCTCATGTCCCATGGCCATCTTGTGTGGCGATCAACGTCATGATGAGGCCCGGCGATCACCGTCATGATGTGGCCCGGCGATCACCGTCATGATGAGGCCCGGCGATCAACGTCATGATGAGGCCCGGCGATCACCGTCATGATGAGGCCCGGCGATCACCGTCATGATGAGGCCCGGCGATCACCGTCATGATGAGGCCCGGCGATCACCGTCATGATGAGGCCCGGCGATCACCGTCATGATGAGGCCCGGCGATCACCGTCATGATGAGGCCCGGCGATCACCGTCATGATGAGGCCCGGCGATCAACGTCATGATGAGGCCCGGCGATCAACGTCATGATGAGGCCCGGCGATCACCGTCATGATGAGGCCCGGCGATCAACGTCATGATGAGGCCCGGCGATCACCGTCATGATGAGGCCCAAGGATTTCTGTCAACGCTTCCTGACCAATTTGCATCGCCTCGGCTGAGGCCTAACGCTGATGACACCTACTCAGTATGCTTTCCTGGTGTCGATGGTGGCCGATACCTGTCCGGTGCTCGGGTACATGTCTGAGACAAACATCAGGTGCGCTGTGGCTGTGTATACCCTCCCGCAGCGCACCTGATGGTCCAGCACTCCACTGGACCATGCTATACTGGACATCGCTGGTATACCAGTGTTCGCCACGGCCCCACCAACCCCCGGCCCGGCCCGGCCCAGGCCCATGAGCACCAATCCAAGGCCTGGACCAGGCCCGGTCAAATTCATAATATTGAGTCCCAGGCCCGGTCGGGCCCGTTCAGATTAAGCATATAATTATTTTCACCACATTTGCAATAATTATCCTATCATATTTACTTGTTTACTATAAATGTGAAACAATGAAACAACTATGCTAACCAAAAAAAAGGCCACAGCCACAGCAACAGTGTGTTTCTGTGTAAGTGAGCTGCTGGGTAACATATTTTTAAGCTGACCTGAGCTTGCGCGCATTACTTCAAAATGATGAGCCCTAGTAACACAAGCTGGTAGTTTTGACATTGAATAAACGTTGAAAGACAAATATTGATTATATTTTTTTTGTTAGCCACTTTTAACATTTGTCCATAGCACATAACATGGGCATAACATAACAACAGTATTGTTGAATCGACGTCGATATCGAACATTTATGGTTGAAACGCAACATTGATTTGATATATAAAATCCGCGCCTTAGCCGGGATATGAACCGGCCACACTCATCATGGAAGACGAGTATCATACCACTAAGCTAAAGCGCCTCATAGTTGAGTAGGCACTGTGCCACATCTAACCCGGCGCCACAAATGTTGACATCAATTTATTTTCTGAATCTGAGATTTAACCGCACCCCTAAGCGCCCGCCGCCCGGCGTTCGACGCTCGGACTGGCTCGGACGCTCCACGTGCGATTCAAACAACCGCCAGTGGCCAGTTACCATGAAAACGTAACGGTCAACAGTCACAGACAGTCACAACGGATCAATGCAATCTCCCGAAACTGCACATAAAAACACTGTGAGTTTGAATACGATATTAAGCACAATATCCCATCTGAGGAATTTTCCCTGATCACTATTTATAATAGGATATTTTAGCCCGTTATACGATCTTTAACTAAATTGTTGACAGTCAAGGACCAATATCGTATTGTACTTCGGTCTCGATCAGAAAATGACAATAAGTTATCGAAAGACAATGTTAAGGCGATGTCATTTGGCTGTAACCGCACGACATTAAATACGATGTACACGTTTGATTTATTTGAGGCTGTCATGCTGTTCAAGGCCTGCTTTTTGATATATAGATGTTCTCATGAGACACCTCGAGCTTAACTTGAATGTTGAGATAAGATCGTCTTCTGGTCGAGACACAACGTTGCCCATCTACCAGTTATCAACAAATGCGCAACGTTAAGTCAATGGAAAATGTCATTGAATCTATATTGATTCATGGTAGCACTGTGACGTTATATTTCAGCATGATATCAACCAAAAGGAAATGTCGCATCAATGTACTCGTAGTGTGATACTAGGGAGCCCAGGCCCGTCCAGAGCTAGGTGATTTCCTTAAAGTTGAGGCCCGGCCCAGGCCCGGCCCATGGCCCATAGGGCCAGCCCGGCCCGTGGCGAACTCTGTGGTATACCATCGCTGGACACGGGGTTACCATCGCTGGTATACCACCGCTGACACGGGGTTGTGCAGCGTCAGCGGACCCCGAACCGGGTAATATTTTCCCAGTAATATTTTACCTGAGAGACCGCCTCATCATATGATACAATTGGTTGAGTTTGAAGGAAATTGAAAGGTTGTGAGGTATGCGAATCCGTATATGAATCTGTGTACGAATGTGTTACTATTATCATGGACATATCCACGAGTTCTTCTGAGCCAGAAAGGTGATATTCCGCAGTGACTATCGCATTAATTGTGCGAGTCCTCACACCTGATCTCTCTTCTCTGGTGGCAAAACACTATTTTAGACGCCTCCTGTGGCTTAGATCCAAATCAGATGATTGAAGAAAAAAGAAAAGAAAAACGCAAAATGTCCTACACAGCCAATCTGGTGAGATCTATAATAGCATTCCGGTCATATTTGGCAACCAAGGAAGTCATTTTGGAAGTCATTTTGGAAGTAAGGAAGTACACAAATTAATTGTCCAGCAGGAAGAGTGCAGAGAGGAGGCCCCTCTGTACAGAAAGGAGGCCCATCTGTCTAGAGAAGAGGTCCCTCTGTACGGAAAGGAGGCCCCTTTGTACAGGAAGGAGGCCCTCTGTACATAAAGGAGGCCTCTATGTACAGGAAGTAGGCCCCTATGTACAGGAAGAAGGCCCTCATCTGCGAAAGAAGAGGCTCGCTGTACAGAAAGGAGGCCACTCTGTACAGAAAGGAGGCCCCTCTGGTGTACAGAAACTCTGGTGGGCCGTTTGAGGGCGTTGGGTTGGGACGCCCCATTTTTTTTCTCTCGGGAATTCCCGAGAAAAAAAATGGGGCGTCCCAACCCAACGCCCTCAAACGGCCCACCAGAGTTTCTGTGCACCAGAGGGGCCTCCTTTCTGTACAGAGTGGCCTCCTTTCTGTACAAAGGGGCCTCCTTTCCGTACAGAGGGACCTCCTTTCTAGACAGATGGGCCTCCTTTCTGTACAGAGGGGCCTCCTCTCTGCACAGGAGATCCTGGTTCACATAGATGGACATCTCCGCATGTTAGGGTTCATTTTTTTAATACACATAAGGCCTCCCTTCCTCATAGGAAGGACTCACTTTAGTATAGAGGGGCCTCCTCGTTAAACGATGATTGGGGATGCAAATAGGACATTGGGGATGCAAACTTTAACATTGGGGGTGCAAGTGCAACCTCAAAAGTATACAAAGTTGCACCCCTGCCACCACGCCATGAACCTTGACCTTTATCACCGGTGGCAGCTCTGCCAGGCAGTATGGCAGGCTCTGTCCACTGCACACGACACACCGGTGGCAGCTCTGCCAGGCAGTATGGCAGGCTCTCTCTCCACTGCACACGACACACCGGTGGCAGCTCTGCCAGACAGTATGACAGGCTCTCTCTCCACTGCACACGACACACCGGTGGCAGCTCTGCCAGACAGTATGGCAGGCTCTCTGTCCACTGCACACGACACACCGGTGGCAGCTCTGCCAGGCAGTATGGCAGGCTCTCAGTCCACTGCACACGGCACACCGGTGGCAGCTCTGCCAGGCAGTATGGCAGGCTCTCTCTGTCCACTGCACACGACACACCGGTGGCAGCTCTGCCAGGCAGTATGACAGGCTCTCAGTCCACTGCACATGACACACCGGTGGCAGCTCTGCCAGGCAGTATGACAGGCTCTCAGTCCACTGCACACGACACACCGGTGGCAGCTCTGCCAGGCAGTATGGCAGGCTCTCTCTCCACTGCACACGACACACCGGTGGCAGCTCTGTCAGGCAGTATGGCAGGCTCTCTCTCTCCACTGCACACGACACACCGGTGGCAGCTCTGCCAGGCAGTATGTCAGTCTCTCTGTCTACTGCACACGACACACCGGTGGCAGCTCTGCCAGGCAGTATGTCAGTCTCTCTCTCCACTGCACACGACACACCGGTGGCAGCTCTGCCAGGCAGTATGACAGGCTCTCAGTCCACTGCACACAACACACCGGTGGCAGCTCTGCCAGACAGTATGGTAGGCTCTGTCCACTGCACACGACACACCGGTGGCAGCTCTGCCAGGCAGTATGTCAGGCTCTCAGTCCACTGCACACGACACACCGGTGGCAGCTCTGCCAGGCAGTATGGCAGGCTCTCTCTCCACTGCACACGACACACCGGTGGCAGCTCTGCCAGGCAGTATGGCAGGCTCTCTCTCCACTGCACACGACACACCGGTGGCAGCTCTGCCAGGCAGTATGGCAGGCTCTCTCTCCACTGCACACGACACACCGGTGGCAGCTCTGCCAGGCAGTATGGCAGGCTCTCTCTCCACTGCACACGACACACCGGTGACAGCTCTGCCAGGCAGTATGTCAGGCTCTCAGTCCACTGCACACGACACACCGGTGGCAGCTCTGCCAGGCAGTATGGCAGGCTCTCTCTCCACTGCACACGACACACCGGTGGCAGCTCTGCCAGGCAGTATGGCAGGCTCTCTCTCCACTGCACACGACACACCGGTGGCAGCTCTGCCAGGCAGTATGGCAGGCTCTCTCCACTGCACACGACACACCGGTGGCAGCTCTGCCAGGCAGTATGACAGGCTCTCAGTCCACTGCACACGACACACCGGTGGCAGCTCTGCCAGGCAGTATGGCAGGCTCTCTCCACTGCACACGACACACCGGTGGCAGCTCTGTCAGGCAGTATGACAGGCTCTCTCCACTGCACACGACACACCGGTGGCAGCTCTGCCAGGCAGTATGACAGGCTCTCAGTCCACTGCACACGACACACCGGTGGCAGCTCTGCCAGGCAGTATGGCAGGCTCTGTCCACTGCACACGACACACCGGTGGCAGCTCTGTCAGGCAGTATGACAGGCTCTCAGTCCACTGCACATGACACACCGGTGGCAGCTCTGCCAGGCAGTATGGCAGGCTCTCAGTCCACTGCACACGACACACCGGTGGCAGCTCTGCCAGGCAGCATGGCAGGCTCTCTCCACTGCACACGACACACCGGTGGCAGCTCTGCCAGGCAGTATGGCAGGCTCTCAGTCCACTGCACATGACACACCGGTGGCAGCTCTGCCAGGCAGCATGGCAGGCTCTCTCCACTGCACACGACACACCGGTGGCAGCTCTGCCAGGCAGTATGGCAGGCTCTCTCTCCACTGCACACGACACACCGGTGGCAGCTCTGCCAGGCAGTATGGCAGGCTCTCTCTCCACTGCACACGACACACCGGTGGCAGCTCTGCCAGACAGTATGACAGGCTGCACACGACACTCCGGGTGATACATGGGTCTGATTGTGCAGACCTCTCGGGATTTCCCGTGTCCACTGCGCACTCGCTGCGCAGCAATGGCGCGTCCCTGCATTGTGACCGTGTCAAACCGGCCCCGATCTGAATGGAACTTACCGTTGCCGGCGGGCAGTCCTCACCAGCGCGCGCGCGGCTTACCGTTACCGGCGTGCAGTCCTCACCAGCGCGCGCGCGGCTTACCGTTACCGGCGTGCAGTCCTCACCAGCGCGCGCGCGGCTTACCGTTACCGGCGGGCAGTCCTCACCAGCGCGCGCGCGGCTTACCGTTACCGGCGTGCAGTCCTCACCAGCGCGCGCGCGGCTTACCGTTACCGGCGTGCAGTCCTCACCAGCGCGCGCGCGGCTTACCGTTGCCGGCGTGCAGTCCTCACCAGCGCGCGCGCGGCTTACCGTTACCGGCGTGCAGTCCTCACCAGCGCGCGCGCGGCTTACCGTTACCGGCGTGTAGTCCTCACCAGCGCGCGCGCGGCTTACCGTTACCGGCGGGCAGTCCTCACCAGCGCGCGCGCGGCTTACCGTTACCGGCGGGCAGTCCTCACCAGCGCGCGCGCGGCTTACCGTTACCGGCGGGCAGTCCTCACCAGCGCGCGCGCGGCTTACCGTTACCGGCGGGCAGTCCTCACCAGCGCGCGCGCGGCTTACCGTTACCGGCGTGCAGTCCTCACCAGCGCGCGCGCGGCTTACCGTTACCGGCGGGCAGTCCTCACCAGCGCGCGCGCGGCTTACCGTTACCGGCGTGTAGTCCTCACCAGCGCGCGCGCGGCTTACCGTTACCGGCGGGCAGTCCTCACCAGCGCGCGCGCGGCTTACCGTTACCGGCGGGCAGTCCTCACCAGCGCGCGCGCGGCTTACCGTTACCGGCGGGCAGTCCTCACCAGCGCGCGCGCGGCTTACCGTTACCGGCGGGCAGTCCTCACCAGCGCACGCGCGGCTTACCGTTACCGGCGGGCAGTCCTCACCAGCGCGCGCGCGGCTTACCGTTACCGGCGGGCAGTCCTCACCAGCGCGCACGCGGCTTTGCATAATATCTCGCCTGCGCGATGGTCCGGGAGTTAACCGCGATCATCTGACGGCGCTGGCTGTGTAAAACCGCAACCCGCCTGATCCCGGGGATTTTTGGGGATTTTGTTTTTGTCGTCTGGTGTCGTCAACCTGAGTCGGAGTGTCCAGAGCAGTCGGAGGGCAGGAAGCGGTGAATGTCCTCCCACTAAGAAGGACGTCTGAGTGAAGACGGATTAACGATACTCAGTGACTGCGGAAATCGCACCGTCTATGTTTTTTTTCTTCAGATGTAGGAGACTAAATCTATGAAGGCGAAAATGGGTTAAAGAACTGGTTTGGAAAAAGCAGCTTCGGTATGTTTTCAGTGTCTCAATTTCGTGTTAACCCTATTAATGTCGGGAAGAAAAAGATACGAATCTGTCGTGGGGGGGGGGGGGGGGCTTATTCGCGCCCCCCCCCCCTTGTATCTCGTAAGCCGCTCGACCGATTCTCTCTGGAAAAGCGGAATTCGAGTCCTTGGAGCATGAACTACATTCCTGTATTCATAAATATCCACAATTTTATCATGGGCGGATACAGGTAGCAAAACAAATTGGGGATAACATGCATTTTTAGATTCTTGCCCTAGGACGTTATTTGAACGCAATTGTGCATGTTGTTGGATTTCGTCACCTAATTGTTTGCTTTAACATCTATATTACTATTTGATAAGCGTCTGTCTGTCTGCCTGTCTCGCCGGAAAGAATTTAACACAGTAAAGCGGCAGTTCTACATTGCAGTACCACATTGCTATAAGCACGTGATGTACGTGATTTTACGGTTTTCAAACGAGTTAACGGATACTACCGAGTGGTGTATAATTCGTACATTTCCGACGCATTTGATACGATAGTTACAGACAGTTTTAGTTTGTGCAGCTGTGGGTGAAGGTTTGTGCTGTAACTAACATAGAAGGAGGTGTTAAAAATTATTTTACCGTACAAAAACAGTTTACGGATACGAGTTTTACATCGCTTCACTCCATTCGAAAGCCAATCAGATCCGACCACGGATACTACAGTGCCACAACCAATGTCAAGCAACCACGGAATCACTGCGAAACGAAGGTCATCGACATACGGTACGGCATATATCAATGAACATATAAGCTAAGCCGGGGTGGAGTTTTCACGGATTTAACGGGTGTATAACGGGTGCTAGGTGTTCCACGGGTATAGTGTGTGAGTGCCGGCTATAACGGGGTTATCACGTGTTCCCCAGGGGCACAACGGGTACTACGGGTGTATGTCGGGCACCGTAGGTTTTTGACAGGTATTTCGGGTGTATGACGGGTACAAAAACGTATTATAGGTACGATAGGTGTCGCGGGTAGTACGGGTTATCAATCCCTAATTGCCTATCACTGGCTTGCACCACCACTGGACACCAGTAATCGCCCAGCGGAGCGGACGGGTTAGCACTAGTATTATCCTATTTAAAGTTTGGGAAATTAAACCAATGGCGTCGTCAGGCAATTCCGAAGGGAGGTATCTTAAGATGTCACTATAATATTTTTGCCGCTTTGATTTCTGTTTTAGATGCATATAATTATATGTATATGCATGACAATGTAAATTATAGTCGTTTGTTATTTGTGCAGTGGCGTGCTCAGAAGGGGAACGGGAGGGGAATTGAGCTTTGTGTTTTGTTATCTCTATCTTTGCTTATTGATATATTTTGCTACGTAGTGTCACGCCATGGGTACACAACTCCTCCTAATTGCATACCCGTGACCACCTATGCCCCAAAATACAATTGTGATCCATGCAAATGTTATTGCAAGAAATTATCCGCTGCAAAATAAAGTTCAGGGGCACTAAACACATTGCGTGTGAACAGAGTTAAACACATGCTCACACAATCCGTCCCTGTAGTCGCCCTTGGAAACCAAAAATTTCAAAAAACTATGAAAAGTGTGCAAGGCATTGCTGAAACAGACCACCAAGTTTCAAGTTGATATCTTTTGTTATGTAGTTACACGTCGTGGTTCCAAAACTCCTCCTAATTTCATCCCTGGAGGCACTCATTACATTGGGCCATGCACTTACATCCCACCCCTGGAACTGCCTATGCCACAAAATACAATTGTGATCCATGCAGATCATATTACACGAGATAGTCCACCGCGAAATAACGTTTTGAGTTACTAAACACCATGTGTTTAGCAACACACTTGCCCCACAACATCCGTTCCTGGAGTCGACTGTGGGAAACCTAAGAATATACAAATTCACACAAGGTGTTCAAAGAACAGCTAAGAAGGTTCACTCAGTTCAAAATTCTCATCTTTCAGATTTCGATGAAATACCAGTGACCCAAAATACCTTCCAAAATACGTCCCTAAAGGCGCCCATGCGCAATCCAAAATTTGGAAGAAAACAAATGTTCAAGATATCAGCAAATGGCAGTAAGACAATGTGTTAAAGTCGTAGTCTCGTATCTACAGTGGTTAGATAATGATAATTATTCCTTTTGAAAGCCGAGTCACACTGAAAACTAAAACATACCCCCCCCTAAAAAAAACACGCCTGGAGCCGCCCCTGGTGAGCAGGGTTTTTTGAAAATTTTCGCAAATGTTCCCAATGAATAGATAGGAAAAGTCAGGAAGTTTCAAGGCCGTATCTTTACTCATTTGGGGACAGGAGCAGAAAAAACTCAGGGGGTCGTTTTAGCCCCCCCCCCCCGACACTAATAGGGTTAACCGTCGCTATTTGATTTTTTGGCCTATGAGAAAGAAGCTTTCTTTGTCTCGAGGCTGCGACACACCCGAGTCAGATCACTTGGTTTCATGACGGCGAAAGCATGATTCCTTTAATCGAACGTGTGAAACCTGTCATTGCAAATCAGTCATAAGCCCACCCTGACAGACAGTGTATTCTACGACTGATCTTCTGTCTGTGGTGACCACTGAGCATTTCTGACCATGCAGGTACAGCATACATATCAGAGATGTTGCAGGTGCAACGGTGGGCTCAGGCATCAGACGAGCGAGGTCAGCAAACAGCAAACAGCGCAGTAGCTGCAGCTCAGCTCAGCGGCACGGCTGCCGGACAGGGTGAGCTGCAGCTCAGCTCAGCGGCACGGCTGCTGGACAGGGTGAGCTGCAGCTCAGCTCAGCGGCATGGCTGCCGGACTGGGAGCTGCAGCTCAGCTCAGCTGCTGGACAGGGTGAGCTGCAGCTCAGCTCAGTTGCCGGACAGGGTGAGCTGCAGCTCAGCTCAGCTGCTGGACAGGGTGAGCTGCAGCTCAGCTCAGCTGCTGGACAGGGTGAGCTGCAGCTCAGCTCAGCTCAGCTGCTGAACAGGGTGAGCTGCAGCTCAGCTCAGCTGCTGGACAGGGTGAGCTGCAGCTCAGCTCAGCTCAGCTGCTGGACAGGGTTAGCTGCAGCTCAGCTCAGCTGCTAGACAGGGTGAGCTGCAGCTCAGCTCAGCTGCTGGACAGGGTGAGCTGCAGCTCAGCTCAGCTGCTGGACAGGGTGAGTTGCAGCTCAGCTCCGCTGCTGGACAGGGTGAGCTGCAGCTCAGCTCAGCTGCTGTACAGGGTGAGCTGCAGCTCAGCTCAGCTGCTGTACAGGGTGAGCTGCAGCTCAGCTCAGCTGCTGGACAGGGTGAGCTGCAGCTCAGATCAGCTGCTGGACAGGGTGAGCTGCAGCTCAGCTCAGCTGCTGGACAGGGTGAGCTGCAGCTCAGCTCAGCTCAGCTCAGCTGCCGGACAGGGTGAGCTGCAGCTCAGCTCAGCTGCTGGACAGGGTGAGCGGGGTAACGCTGGGCCCGAGTAGCTGACGCTCCACTGACCACCAATCTTCGCGCGCCAGTTCTGCATTGAACAGGAAACTGTTGGCCACCGATTTATATATCCACCCAGCGATATAGTACAACAGCAGGTATAAATGCTTGGCCCGTGGTGAGTTGTAGCACTATTTCTAGAGGTATAAGCAATGCTAAATAAGGGATTTATGTCTGCAACAACCTATTTCTTTTGATAGAACACCACCAGTGTCGCCAGTGATGGCACCTCATCAGTCATCACAGTTGGAATCACTGTTTCATGATTGGTAAAACCAACCCTACGCGTCAGTTCATGTCCTTCGTTCAACATCACGGCGTGCTTCGAAGTCCGCAATCGTCTCCACAGATCACTAGCTATTTCATCTGTATTTATTAAATGCATATTTCATCTCCGTGGCACCATATTAGCGACATCCGATGTTTGACTCGGTTGGAAATGTTCCCGGCTGCCGGATGTCGTCTGCCGGCGGTGACGTCACAGGTGCTCCGGGGATCGGGGGGAGGGCAGGCAGGGGGCGGGGGGATCAGGGAGGGGGGGGGGGGTCGGAGAGCACCCTCTGGCACTCCAGGCACCAGAGGAGCAGCCAACACAGACCGGGCGTAATCCGTCCGGTCGGTCGTCTGGGCGAGGTCATCCTCGGACCAGACCGTTCAAGGTCTCTGCATGACCACACGGCGAGGCGGCTGGAGAAGCGGCCGGTCATCCGGAGACCCGGAGCCGGGGACGTTGGTGGGCCAGGCACAGGAAGTTGGCGGAACAGGCATGGGACGTATGAGGGTTAGGCACGGGACGTTAGCGGGACAGGCACGGGACGTTGGCGGGTTAGGCACGGGACGTTGGCGGGTTGGGCACGGGACGTTAGCGGGACAGGCACAGGACGTTGGCGGGTTAGGCACGGGACGTTGGCAGGTTAGGCACGGGACGCTGTTGACATGGCGCGCTGGCGTCGTGAGATGGCGCGCTGGCGTCGTGAGATGGCGCGCTGGTTGGCGTCGTGAGATGGCGCGCTGGCTGGCGTCGTGAGATGGCGCGCTGGCTGGCGTCGTGAGATGGCGCGCTGGTGTCGTGAGATGGCGCGCTGGCGTCGTGAGATGGCGCGCTGGCGTCGTGAGATGGCGCGCTGGCTGGCGTCGTGAGATGGCGCGCTGGCGTCGTGAGATAGCGCGCTGGCTGGCGTCGTGAGATGGCGCGCTGGCGTCGTGAGATGGCGCGCTGGCGTCGTGAGATGGCGCGCTGGCGTCGTGAGCACGTGAGATGTGAGCAAACATATACACAAACTGGTGTGGTGTTGAGCTCATATTAGCAAATCAGCGACTAAAGCTATTCATTGAGCTTCTGGATACCCCGTGTGTTCCAGTGTTTTTGCTAAGCACTTAACTATTCATTTTTCGGTGGCATGAATGTGTTAGTCTGAAAGCTGGAGATGACGGTACGAACCAGGAACCTGTGTTGCATAGCATCAATGCGATCCAGATGTCCTTGCATACCAGTAAAACTCTGCAGATAAGCAGTGTCATACGACGTATGTTTTATGCTAATCAGGGGCGGATCCAGGAAAACTGCAAGGGGGGGGGGGGGGGGGCATCAATTGCAGTGGTGCCCCTACCTATACCCAAATATGAAAACTCAACGGATTTGGTCCACTATATTTTGGGGATGTCCCTATTTCAGCATTTAAAAAAACGTTGGCTATGGGTATTTACAACATCAGTCGCACCCTTTCTATCATTTAAAGTGCCGCAGATGGTGCTAAAATATATCGTTTGTACAGTCAAGAGCGGCCCCAGACGGCTGATGAAGAATTGGCCAAGAGGAAAGTCGAGGTTCGTGACCAGGTGAGGGTTGGTAGCCGTTTTTACGAGCAATCAATCTTATGCATGCGATAAATTAGTATTGCGCCACGAAGCGGCGCCAAAATTTGACATTTTGAGCGGGCTGGAGAACTAATTTTTGCTATTGGAACCAGGATGCAAGGTCGAAACGAGGAAATATGTCTGGAGCAAAAGGTGGGGGTCAAAAAACATGTTGCCCCCCCCCCCCCCCATTTAAGGCCAAAGGTGGGGCCATGGCCCCATACCCCCCCCCCCTCCTTCGGCCGCCAGTATGTACAGTCTATATTAGACCCTTTTGTACTGGAAAATTACACCGATTGATTTGCGCCGCGTAGCGGCGCGGGAATTTTTTGCTTTATTTGTTTTTGACTGGATAACTAGGCCCTAACATAAATCGAAAGGTTCTATATGTATCTATATATATATATATATATATATATATATATATATATATATATATATATATATATATATATATATATATATATATATATATATATATATATATATATATATATATATATATATATATATATATATATATATATATATATATATATATATATATATATATATATATATATATATATATATATATATATATATATATATATATATATATATATATATATATATATATATATATATATATATATATATATATATATATATATATATA
The DNA here is from genome assembly GCA_036785665.1 of Chirona hameri. Taxonomy (NCBI): domain Eukaryota; kingdom Metazoa; phylum Arthropoda; class Thecostraca; order Balanomorpha; family Balanidae; genus Chirona; species Chirona hameri. The sequence goes on along the minus strand of JAXIVJ010002194.1, from coordinate 61,309 downwards.
TATATATATATATATATATATATATATATATATATATATATATATATATATATATATATATATATATATATATATATATATATATATATATATATATATATATATATATATATATATATATATATATATGTATCAGCCCAAGGGGCCCTATTTTGGTGGTGTCCCTGGTGCTCCGGCGCGGTGGTGCCCCCACAGCGCGGTAGTGCCCCCAGGGCCCAAGGGGGGGTGTCATTGCCCCCGTGACCCCTCCCCTGGATCCGCCGCGATGCTAATGGGTGCATCATCAGATAAGAGAACATGTGACATAGCTGATATAAAAACAAAACTGCATACAATGATTGGATAACACCAGCGTTGAGTTTCGTTTAGAGTATTTTTCAGCTAAATATGCATTTTAGCCCGTGCCATGCCGGGGGGGGGGGGGGCGTTTGAACGCACCCTAGGGTTTTTCGAGGATAGCGAAAAAAACGGCGGCGCGGGGTGCAGCCGTTTTCGGCACAGCTGTTTGAGCATCAATTACCCACATAGTGTAAAATTCTTGACCACGGGTCATCTCAGATCAGGTCACCAGGCCAGGTCACGTGACCCCACCTCTAAAGAAGTTTGCGGTCGTTCCACAGCCACAGTTTTTGGCCGATCTGTTTCAAACTTACATGATTTCATAAAGTCATAGGTACTATTGGTTCCAAAATAAGCGTCTCGCTAGGTTGGCCGGCACAGCAGTTAAATTGTAGTGAATACCGACCGTTTTGAACCGCCAGAAAGGTTGGGCTGTACGGTGCACAACAATGCTGCGCGGAACAGTCTATACAGACAGAGTGTAGCGTCAGTGTAGCCAAGCTGTATAGGCTGTCCCGCCGAGCAGCAGAGTGTGTCGGACAGCCTACCTCGCAGACCGACCGGGGATGGCGAGAATGCAGGTATTCACTACAGACTGTCGTCTAGCCCAGCGGGACGCTTATTTTGGAACCTGTGGAACCTACAATTCAAATATTTTAGATTTTGTATATCTCGGTGACCAAATGTCGGGCCAATTTCGTGACCTCCCCATAATGCTTCCTATTCCGAGGATACGCATGATATCAGTCAAACTCCTTCTGGATCATGCTATCATAGGTAATTATTGATGACACGGGTACAATTTTTGTTCAGTGATCCCTACAGAGTCAGCCGAGGTCATCCGAGGACACTAACACCTTTTTCTCAATAACTCTCGACAGCATGAAGATAAAGAAGTGAAACCGGCATTAATGTGTTTTATCGTCGAGCCACGTCTCCCAATGTGCTACATGACCTACTTGGGTCACCACTTGACCTTGACCTGATGTCAAATTTCTAAGTTGGCCTAAATTGGTCAACATGAATGTGATTCGAAGCACCTTGACGAGACGAACACGATGGCGTCCAAATTATTGCCTTATCTTTATTAGGTAAAAGGTAATTTGCGAACAATGTTTTGCCAAAAAAATAACCTTTTTGACCTTTGATGACCTCTGGAGCCTCACGTATTGGCCTTAACTAAAATTTGAGTACACCTAACGATTGCATATTTCCAGTGCTTTCAATTGTTGTTTTTTGTCTTCATTTGTTCCTATCTATCATAGTTCCCGAGATATTTGGGGGTTTCTGGAGAGATGTCCTAAAACTGGAACATCTGACCTTTGATGACTTCTGGTGACCTCAATATTGATCTGAACCAAAAAAAGGACCAACATAGTTTCAAAGTGATGTTTATCGAGCTTTCTAAAGGTGTTTTCGGTTTTTGTATTCGTCTCATAGGAGTCTAGTTCGAGGGGGCGTCTAAACGTCCCCCCCCGCCCCCCGGCACGGCGAAGGTGGCGCCAAGCACCAGCACGGCGCGGGCTAAGATGCATGTGTTTTGCATTAAACATAGAACCTGACCTCGGATGAGTGGATGGCATTCGTTACATGAGACATGACGTTGGCACTGAACTACAGCCATGGAGCCTCAGCCGTAAAACGCTCAAATAGTGGCGCAAGTGCATCCTATAAATTTGACCTTGCAAGAGGTATTTGTCTTTATATAGCCGTGCAGTAAATCGTATTTAAGATTTTGAACTCCCGATGCTCTGTTTTCTGAAAATCCGTCTCACCTTGGACAACAACGGGTTCCGATCGTACTGAGCTCAGCGTGTGGCCACGCTAATCGATTATAATCGGGATGACCCGAGGCAGAGGGCGGCGATCACTCGTCTGATCTGATGTCTTCACTGCGCTGGGAGAACGTGATAAACACAATGTCAACAAAGACTTCTTCCACGTGGGGATCGGAAAATCGCAATCAGATTGTATGTTACCCATGGCACCATTTACAGATGCCATGGGCATATACCGCAAAAGTGTACTAATACACAAGTGGTAAATAATCAGAATGCGGAACTAGCAGTTAGAAGCAGGCTCATTTATTAACCGATGGATGAGAGTAAATATAAAACGAAATCCGTCTGGGAATGTGATTTGCCCATACCGAAAAAATCGTGATTTTACCTTGTGCGAAGTTGTTCCATACCAGGAAGACCCCTCAAAATAACTGTTGTCTGGTGGAACAAATTAATCCTCTAAGATAAGACTGGTGAGTATCAGCCGTTTAGCCGGAAAGGCGCAGCGTGCGGTGGACTGGAGAGATGAGGAGGACCACCAGGCGCAGCGTGGACTGGAGAGATGAGGAGGACCACTAGGCGCAGCGTGCGGTGGACTGGAGAGATGAGGAGGACCACCAGGCGCAGCGTGCGGTGGACTGGAGAGATGAGGAGGACCACTAGGCGCAGCGTGCGGTGGACTGGAGAGATGAGGAGGACCACCAGGCGCAGCGTGCGGTGGACTGGAGAGATGAGGAGGACCACTAGGCGCAGCGTGGACTGGAGAGATGAGGAGGACCACTAGGCGCAGCGTGCGGTGGACTGGAGAGATGAGGAGGACCACTAGGCGCAGCGTGGACTGGAGAGATGAGGAGGACCACCTGGCGCAGCGTGCGGTGGACTGGAGAGATGAGGAGGACCACCAGGCGCAGCGTGGACTGGAGAGATGAGGAGGACCACTAGGCGCAGCGTGCGGTGGACTGGAGAGATGAGGAGGACCACCAGGCGCAGCGTGCGGTGGACTGGAGAGATGAGGAGGACCACTAGGCGCAGCGTGCGGTGGACTGGAGAGATGAGGAGGACCACCAGGCGCAGCGTGCGGTGGACTGGAGAGATGAGGAGGACCACTAGGCGCAGCGTGCGGTGGACTGGAGAGATGAGGAGGACCACCTGGCGCAGCGTGCGGTGGACTGGAGAGATGAGGAGGACCACCAGGCGCAGCGTGCGGTGGACTGGAGAGATGACGATGAGGACCACCAGGCGCAGCGTGCGGTGGACTGGAGAGATGAGGATGAGGACCACTAGGCGCAGCGTGCGGTGGACTGGAGAGATGATGAGGACCACCTGGCGCAGCGTGCGGTGGACTGGAGAGATGAGGAGGACCACTAGGCGCAGCGTGCGGTGGACTGGAGAGATGAGGAGGACCACCTGGCGCAGCGTGCGGTGGACTGGAGAGATGAGGAGGACCACTAGGCGCAGCGTGCGGTGGACTGGAGAGATGACGATGAGGACCACCAGGCGCAGCGTGCGGTGGACTGGAGAGATGAGGAGGACCACCTGGCGCAGCGTGCGGTGGACTGGAGAGATGAGGAGGACCACCAGGCGCAGCGTGCGGTGGACTGGAGAGATGAGGAGGACCACTAGGCGCAGCGTGCGGTGGACTGGAGAGATGACGATGAGGACCACCTGGCGCAGCGTGCGGTGGACTGGAGAGATGAGGAGGACCACTAGGCGCAGCGTGCGGTGGACTGGAGAGATGACGATGAGGACCACCAGGCGCAGCGTGCGGTGGACTGGAGAGATGAGGAGGACCACCTGGCGCAGCGTGCGGTGGACTGGAGAGATGAGGAGGACCACCAGGCGCAGCGTGCGGTGGACTGGAGAGATGAGGAGGACCACCTGGCGCAGCGTGCGGTGGACTGGAGAGATGACGATGAGGACCACTAGGCGCAGCGTGCGGTGGACTGGAGAGATGAGGAGGACCACCAGGCGCAGCGTGCGGTGGACTGGAGAGATGAGGAGGACCACCAGGCGCAGCGTGCGGTGGACTGGAGAGATGAGGAGGACCACTAGGCGCAGCGTGCGGTGGACTGGAGAGATGACGAGGAGGACCACCTGGCGCAGCGTGCGGTGGACTGGAGAGATGAGGAGGACCACCTGGCGCAGCGTGCGGTGGACTGGAGAGATGACGATGAGGACCACTAGGCGCAGCGTGCGGTGGACTGGAGAGATGACGATGAGGACCACTAGGCGCAGCGTGCGGTGGACTGGAGAGATGACGATGAGGACCACTAGGCGCAGCGTGCGGTGGACTGGAGAGATGAGGAGGACCACCAGGCGCAGCGTGCGGTGGACTGGAGAGATGACGATGAGGACCACCTGGCGCAGCGTGCGGTGGACTGGAGAGATGAGGAGGACCACCAGGCGCAGCGTGCGGTGGACTGGAGAGATGACGATGAGGACCACTAGGCGCAGCGTGCGGTGGACTGGAGAGATGAGGAGGACCACTAGGCGCAGCGTGCGGTGGACTGGAGAGATGAGGAGGACCACTAGGCGCAGCGTGCGGTGGACTGGAGAGATGAGGAGGACCACTAGGCGCAGCGTGCGGTGGACTGGAGAGATGACGATGAGGACCACTAGGCGCAGCGTGCGGTGGACTGGAGAGATGACGATGAGGACCACCAGGCGCAGCGTGCGGTGGACTGGAGAGATGACGAGGAGGACCACCTGGCGCAGCGTGCGGTGGACTGGAGAGATGACGATGAGGACCACTAGGCGCAGCGTGCGGTGGACTGGAGAGATGACGATGAGGACCACTAGGCGCAGCGTGCGGTGGACTGGAGAGATGACGATGAGGACCACTAGGCGCAGCGTGCGGTGGACTGGAGAGATGAGGAGGACCACTAGGCGCAGCGTGCGGTGGACTGGAGAGATGAGGAGGACCACTAGGCGCAGCGTGCGGTGGACTGGAGAGATGACGATGAGGACCACTAGGCGCAGCGTGCGGTGGACTGGAGAGATGACGATGAGGACCACCAGGCGCAGCGTGCGGTGGACTGGAGAGATGACGAGGAGGACCACCTGGCGCAGCGTGCGGTGGACTGGAGAGATGACGATGAGGACCACTAGGCGCAGCGTGCGGTGGACTGGAGAGATGACGATGAGGACCACTAGGCGCAGCGTGCGGTGGACTGGAGAGATGACGATGAGGACCACTAGGCGCAGCGTGCGGTGGACTGGAGAGATGACGATGAGGACCACTAGGCGCAGCGTGCGGTGGACTGGAGAGATGACGATGAGGACCACTAGGCGCAGCGTGCGGTGGACTGGAGAGATGAGGAGGACCACTAGGCGCAGCGTGCGGTGGACTGGAGAGATGACGAGGAGGACCACCTGGCGCAGCGTGCGGTGGACTGGAGAGATGACGATGAGGACCACTAGGCGCAGCGTGCGGTGGACTGGAGAGATGACGATGAGGACCACTAGGCGCAGCGTGCGGTGGACTGGAGAGATGACGATGAGGACCACTAGGCGCAGCGTGCGGTGGACTGGAGAGATGACGATGAGGACCACCAGGCGCAGCGTGCGGTGGACTGGAGAGATGACGATGAGGACCACTAGGCGCAGCGTGCGGTGGACTGGAGAGATGACGATGAGGACCACTAGGCGCAGCGTGCGGTGGACTGGAGAGATGAGGAGGACCACCTGGCGCAGCGTGCGGTGGACTGGAGAGATGACGATGAGGACCACTAGGCGCAGCGTGCGGTGGACTGGAGAGATGACGATGAGGACCACTAGGCGCAGCGTGCGGTGGACTGGAGAGATGAGGAGGACCACCTGGCGCAGCGTGCGGTGGACTGGAGAGATGAGGAGGACCACCTGGCGCAGCGTGCGGTGGACTGGAGAGATGACGATGAGGACCACTAGGCGCAGCGTGCGGTGGACTGGAGAGATGACGATGAGGACCACTAGGCGCAGCGTGCGGTGGACTGGAGAGATGACGATGAGGACCACTAGGCGCAGCGTGCGGTGGACTGGAGAGATGACGATGAGGACCACTAGGCGCAGCGTGCGGTGGACTGGAGAGATGAGGAGGACCACCTGGCGCAGCGTGCGGTGGACTGGAGAGATGAGGAGGACCACCAGGCGCATCGTGCGGTGGACTGGATAATATATGACGTGGAGGACCACTAGGCGTAGCGTGCGGTGGACTGGAGAGATGACGAGGACCACCAGGCGCAGCGTGCGATGGAGAGTAGAGAGATGACGAGGAGGACCACCAGGCACGTCATACAGCGGCCATACTGACGGCTTAAATAGCCCACATTCAGACTGATTCGGTACTATGTTTAGAAGCAGTCACCATACTGACCCGAATAAAACTTTCCTTGAACACGAACACATCGCAGGAAATAAGAAGAGGTGTCGTGTCTCTGTACGAACACATCGCAGGAAATTAGGAAAGAGGTGCCGTGTCTCTGTACGAACACATCGCAGGAAATTAGGAAAGAGGTGCCGTGTCTCTGTACGAACACATCGCAGGAAATTAGGGGAGAGGTGCCGTGTCTCTGTACTGCTCCATGGTTTTACTAGATGTGATGTATTGCACTTATTTTGCAGAGCATGTCACCGTAGAAACGATATCTTCGTCAGCAAAGAAATGTTAAGACGAGCGACGTCAGTGCAAAATTGGTTTACAGATATCTAGATAGATCGCCTCTAAATGAATCAATCCATGATTTAGTCAATATATTTGAATTTCCCAAAACCTGTTTTTTAGTTGCTCGATAACAGTCGTTTGGGTTGTTCGATAACAGTCGTTTAGTTGCTCGATAAGAGTCGTTTGGGCACCGGCGGTGGCCAGTTCAGAACTCAAATACCAGGTGATGATCTCAAATCGACTTTCAATACCAAATATGTTTGCCCAGTAAGTAAACATGGTTTGGGTCAAGTTATGTGATGATTTACTTCGGTACGTCGCATCAAATCCCGTATACAACACGGTCGTAACAAAACCAAACCTCTTTCTAACCTATTCGCTATCAGGATCTTGTCAGATCATTTCCCTCCGCTTTCGGTCATGCCCCAGGAACGCGGACTTCCTGTTGAACAAAACCCCGGCTTCTCTTCACGGATCGCGCATGTTTACCTGTAAGTGCACCGGGCCCCGTTGACAGGGGACGGTATAGTCACAGGTCACAGGTCACAGGTCACACCCACATTGTCCCCTCCCCTGGCCGGTGCATAACGATATGGCCCGTGCACCTTCTCCGTATGTATATGAGCGCCCATCCCACGTACCTGAGACGGGTCAGGTTGCTGACAGAAGATTATTCAGTACAGTATCATATGCAGTCAAACTGTATCCAGGAGGCAATGTTCAGAATGAGAGGTCTCGTTTCCGTAAGGAACCAACCACCCGAAATGTTCGGAACTATGTGGTGAAACAATGCACGTACACATTTGCATGCTCCAATAAATGCCGTCCATTTATCTTTTGTTACTACCGACCCATTCAATAAACATTTTGACTCCAAAACGCCCATGACCTATTTATTCATTCGTTTTATATATATATATAAACATAAACACTTTGACTGACGATTTTCGGCTCGCAATGTCCAATGGTAACAATGCGTGCTTCCTTTACCTTCAATCCACTGCTCATTAGTATAATTCCAGTTCAACAGAGGAGTATTGTCATCGGCCTAATGCCAGACAGAATAACTGAGGGATCTTCACCGTGCTGTACACTGCTGCGACATGACCAACATCTATTTCCAGAGCTAGATGATGAGGCTTAACCCTGCCTCCCCAGTATCCAGCTGGAACAGAACACCCAGTACATAGCTGGAAAAGAGCACCCTCCCCAATATCCAGATGGAACAGAACACCCTCCCCAGTACATAGCTGGAACAGAGCACCCTCCCCAGTATCCAGCTGGAACGGAGCACCCTCCCCAGTACACGGCTGGAACAGAGCACCCTCCCCAGTATCCATCTGGAACAGAGCACCCTCCCCAGTACACGGCTCCCCGCGACAGCGCTGAGTCGCGCCGCCTCACGAGTCACGACTGTGATGACGTCACGCCATGACGTGCACCGGCGGCGTGCGCCGCACGTTTGTGCTCACTGCGCCGAGTTATGGCGCAGGCGCGGCACTGCACCCGCTGCTGCCGGGAGCTGATTGGCCGAGTCGCCCCGTCGTCCCGCCAACGGTGCCGCCTTCACGCAACGCGCCGGCCATTCCGTGGCACAAGGGCTCTCCGGTCGTATTGCCACTCACTGAAACCGTGAGGCGTGATATACATCCTGGCAATGCTTTCTTGTTTGCTCGTGTCTGACATAGCTATTTCGAACAACACATTTCCGAAAGGCTGCAAGGCTGTTGCTATAGTGAATGTCCTCACAATAGGAATGTGTTCTGGATTGCTCACTCTGCAAATGAAACAGATGGCAAACTGAGAGAAATCGATGACAAACTGAGAGAAATCGACAGCGAATGTGACGAAATCGACAGTGCATGGTCCGAAAACGACAGTGTCTGGGATGAAAACGACAGTGTCTAGGGCGAAACGACAGTGCAAGGAACGAAATCGACAGTGGATGGATCTAAATTTACAGGTAGCTGAGATATAGGTCAATTAGAAGAAATACAAAATAAGTAGTGTGTAACCGACAGCTATCAGCTGCAGTCAGTTACAAATACAGAGTGAATGGTCAGAACAGAAACATTAGATGGCCAAGTGAGTGAAGTCAATCAAGTAAGGAAGTAAGGAGCGGTTTCAACTGTGGCAGAATCCATTTGAACGCGAGTTTAGCAAGCCTCCACCCGGGTGGTTGGCAGCCGCAGCCGACTCCGGGTAGCTGCTAATGAATATTATACACTGCACGGCAGCTTACACCAGCACACTCATGATCTCATCTAGTATGCACTAACTAAGGTGGCCATAGAAGGCGACAGATGACACTCAAACAGCATCAACGGCAGCTGCCGGGTATAGTAGAATGATACTTATTCAGTGGCGTATTTAGGGGGGGTCACTGCACCATCCCCCCTTGGGCGCCGAAGGCGCCCTCATGCACCGAAGGCGCCCTCATGCACCGAAGGCGCCCTCATGCACCGAAGGCGCCCTCATGCACCGAAGGCGCCCTCATGCACCGAAGGCGCCCTCATGCACCGAAGGAGCCTTCATTCACCGAAGGCGCCTTCGGTTCATGAAATGCGTCTCACATTCAGCGAAGGGCACCGAATGCGCCCTTCGCTGAATGTGAGGCGCGCTCCGGCTGAATATGAAGCGCGTTCCACTGAATGTAAGGCGCGCTCCGATACATCCCCGAAGGCGCCCTCCCACATACCTCGGCCTTGATCGATGCTTCTTTATCGCCATAATTGTTTATATTGGTGTGTCTTCTAATTTCAATTTTTGTTTTGTTTTATTTGTTCACAAATACTAGTCAATTCCACGAATCCCACGGTTAAAAATATTATAAAATATCATCAAGTGGAAAGAACAGTTATTTTAAGTCATCGATGTATTGTATCATTTCTTTTCCATAACTTCTTTGTTATTTTGCTCTTTTCATCATTTACCCCGCTCAACAACACCTTTCGCTAACGGCACTGGCCGATCCAGGGGGGGGGGGGGGCATCAGGGGAAAAATAATGATCTTAGGAGAAAACTTTATGATAACTGAAGTTTTTTCTCTCGAGTGATTGAATGCAATTCAAGCAGCCCGCCGACACTTAACCCGCGCTCCGCTGGGGGGGGGGGGGGGGGGGGGTAGAATCTGCCCCCTTCCCGGATTTTCTCAATAACTTGAATACCATGATTATGAACGTGAAATTTTTATACGAACGTGATAAAAATATGAACGTGAAAATTTCGGTACCTGATGCTACATCAATTCGACGTCTTCTTACCAAATTTAAATGGCAATGATACAGTTTTTGTGGGAGATAATTACGTTTTAATGACGTCATGTCATGCCATTTATGGTGGAAAAATGATACATGTTTGACAAATCGTAGAAAATTGAGTTTTAAGGTAAATTGCAAATAAAAACGTCAAAAGCCAGGAATGACATTGTCTTTCAAATGGATATATATTTTTTTCAAAATTTTGGGTTTTTGACCCCATAAAATACAAATATTTTTTATCTCGGAAAAATCAACAAAATACATTTTTTGAATTCGAAAAGTGCATTTCCTTAGTTCGAATACCAACATAAGGTGACCGGCCAAAATCTGCGGAGAAAAAAAATAGGAGGTACTTTTTGTCACAAAAAGAGGCGCCCTCATGTTGAGGTTTGGCTCCCTCATGAAGGCTTGCCCCCCCCCCCCCCCCCCGCACCCTTGACGGATTTATAAATACGCCCCTGTTCTTATTCTCAGTCCAAAGTGTCACCGCTTTACTAAGGGTTGAGCGATGAACATGAGGTACTGATGACGTGTTCGTAATGTTGAAGCCTGTAAACTTGGCATGCCTGTAAACTGTAAACGCTGAGTAATCCAGCAATGCTGCGAGCTGATGTCGCTACTCATTATAGCTGCAGCAGGGTACTTCCCCGGCGTTATAAGACCTTGAGTCAGCCATCTGAAGACAGTAAACTATGCTGGTGTGGTTAGGGTGCGTCAAATACCATCTGAGCGACACCGCACGCTGCGCCATCAGACTTCAACCCCGTGGATTCCATTGCTGAGAATTTCCCAAAACCCGTTCGGCGTAACAGGTCTGGAATATTCGCACGCCTGCAGATGTAACGAGTGCGTCGGCCCGGGGCGCGGGAACTGGGTTTCAGATCTCACGACACAGTTACCGGTGACATGAGGAGACATCGCCGTGGGACAGCAGAGGTCCTGGGCACCATCCCTCCGGTGCTGGTGTCGGTACCGGGTGCACAGGTGGAGGTCCGTGTGCCCTGCATGAAGGGAGTCGACCCCGCTGCCTGGGGCCGGTACTGTGTTGCGACCAGGGCTGCGGAGTCGGAGTCGGAGTCGGAGTCGGAGTCGGAGTCGGAGTCGGAGTCGGAGTCGGAGTCGGAGTCGGTCGGAGTCGGCAGTTTTGACCGGAGTCGGAGTCGGAGTCGGAGTCGGAGTCGGAGTCGGAGTCGGAGTCGGAGTCGGAGTCGCTAAAATTGTACCGACTCCGATTCCGGCCCGGAGTCGGAGTCGACTTTTTGTCAATTGGCGATTACTTTGGTCGGTAGAATAGTCGTTAGCCTAGGGGCATTAACTTTACATCCCTTTCGAAAGAAAATGGGTGGAAATGAATCGAGTGAAAAGTTTACTCAACTAGCGGTAGATTTGCGCCTGATGAAGATAGGGCAATCATTTCTACGTCATCTGATGATGATTGGGGCTTTGGACGCACCGACTCTTACGGTCACACAGAGCCCATTTTAATATCATCGTGCTCGTTTTGTCAAGGAGATTCGAATCATACCATGTTGACCACGCTACCCAAGTCAAATTCAAAATTTCACCTCAGGTCAAGGTAAGTTAAGGTCATGTGGTGAACCCAGGTATGTCGTGCTGCATAAGTCGGACGCGTCTCGACGAGACATACACAGTGGTGCCGGTCTCACGTTATCTTCATTTTATTCCGCCGCCTACAGGCGAGCGCTACTGGGCTGGACGCGCGGCCGGCACGCCGCGCCCGTGCTCGGGCAGCGTAGCATTGTTCTCCATACTGTTAAGAATAAAAACAAACGGGAAAAACAGATGACATTGCAGATATTGCTTAGCATGCGGTTAGAGAACGGGGTTGGAGTCGGAATCGGAATCGGAGTCGATTTTTTTTCAGGCCGGAGCCGGAGTCGGAGACGGAGTTGGAGTTGCTAAAATTATGTCGACTCCGCAGCCCTGGTTACGACCGCGTTCACCCAGAGCTGCGAGGTGGCAATTCGGCCCGCTCCGGACGGCCGCCATACATGCGAACACCGACCGCGACCCAGCCAGCCGGGAGATGTTGCGAAAGAGCGGTGGCCGCCAGAGCTTGGCGTGCTTCAAACGGGTACGCCAAGCTCCTGTTCAGCTGAGCGGCTGTTATGCAGTTCAAGCAACATATTCTATTGGGAACAAGTCTTGTGCCCTGTCTGAGGGGACTCGTCCCCCCCCCCCCTCCGTCGGCTGTGTCTTGTGTACTGTCTTGTGACTTGTGTGGCCTAGCCTTGAGTGGTCGGTTCGTCAGGTAGTCGTGAGTTGTGACTGACGCGCCTGACATCAGACGACAGCTCTGACATCTGACTGACAGATCGGACATCTGACTGACGCGCCTGACATCAGACGACAGATCTGACATCTGACTGACAGATCGGACATCTGACTGACGCGCCTGACATCAGACGACATATCTGACATCTGACTGACAGATCGGACATCTGACTGACGCGCCTGACATCAGACGACAGATCTGACATCTGACTGCCCGATCGGACATCTGACTGACGCGCCTGACATCAGACGACAGATCTGACATCAGACTGACAGATCGGACATCTGACTGACGCGCCTGACATCAGACGACAGATCTGACATCTGACTGACAGATCGGACATCTGACTGACGCGCCTGACATCAGACGACAGATCTAACATCTGACTGACAGATCGGACATCTGACTGACGTGCATGATATCACGCGACATCAGACGACATATCTGACATCTGACTGACGCGCCTGACATCTGACGACATATCTGACATCTGATGACAGGTCGGCGGCGAATCAGCCTAGCCAATGCCCTGCCATCACAGAGCTTAGGGACTCAAACCAAAATCAGGCGAGTCATTGCTGAATCGACTCCCAACAATGTTGAATGATGTTTTTCTGTCGGAGTCGAATCGGCTGCTTTTTTCCAATTGACTCTGAGTCGACTCATTTTAAAATGAGTCGAAATGAATCGACATACAAATGACTCAACAATGTTTTAGTGATACACGTGACTTAATTTGATGTGGATAAAATGGACTTCCATTTTATATTTTGTAAAGTAAGTAATGTCATGATGCAATCATAAAGGGGAGGTAAACCTGCACTGGACTGCGGGGTAAAACTAAACTGGACTGCGGGATAAACTTACACTGGACTGCGGGGTAAAACTAAACTGGACTGCGGGGTAAAACTAAACTGGACTGCGGGGTAAACCTGCACTGGAAGGAGGGGTAAACTATATATGTCAATGTTATATACAGGTCGGGACTTCGTTAAGCTCAAACAGGTAAACTGTGTTAATGTCAATGTCAGCGTAGTTCAAATCCCGCGAGGTCAAAACATGGAAAAGCAGGCCGATCAGTTCATCTTAGTCCACATCTCATCAAAACCAAGTCAATTTAGGTAAGCCCATTTTTTTCCAGTAAGAGTGTTGGAACTGTTGGGTGTTGGGTGTTGGCGACTCACCTGATGATGGCAGTAGGTGCTGGGTCTGTACGGCGGCCGTCTCCAGAGCGGCCTTGACCTCTGCATCACTGAACAGCCGCTCCTGCTGCTGCTGCTGCTGCTGCTGCTGCTGCCGGGACGTGGCAGCGCACAGCACCACTAGCCACACCACCTGCCAAACCACCAACCGCCTGTCGGGCAGGAGACACGCGCCGCAAAGTCAGTCATATTGCGGCACAGCACAGCACGGCACAGCACGGCACGGCACGGCACGGCACGGCACGGCACGGCACGGCACGGCACGGCACGGCACGGCACGGCACGGCACGGCACGGCACGGCACAGCACGGCACAGCACGGCACAGCACGGCACAGCACGGCACAGCACGGCACAGCACGGCACAGCACGGCACAGCACGGCACAGCACGGCACAGCACGGCACAGCACGGCACAGCACGGCACAGCACGGCACAGCACGGCACAGCACGGCACAGCACGGCACAGCACGGCACAGCACGGCACTCTCGGGCTCCTCACGTCCAGGTCAGCCATCACCAGTGCACTACAAGATAGCAACAACATTAACAACAACAACAACATTACTGGCATTCTGTCAGCCGTTTCTTACACGTGTCGTTCAGTGTTTTTTCCTCTGCTCGTGCCGTCATAGTTATAAGTATGACTAGCAGTTGATACGAAGCCTGGCCATCTGAACGGCCTTGGCGGCGTCTGCCGTCCTTGTGATCGTCTGCAGAGAGGCATTGCGCCGCATCATACGGCTGGACGGTGAAGCTCAATAATTAATCTCACTGGACGACCGTGAGTAGTGAGCACTGAACAGTGAGCGGCGTCCCTGCTGCACTGACAGTGGGACACGGTGCAGGATGGCTGCACTCAGTCCTGTCCCTGTTGTACTGACAGTGGGACACGGTGCAGGACGTCTGCACTCAGTCCTGTCCCTGCTGTCCCTGCTGTGCTGACAGTGGGACACGGTGCAGGATGGCTGCACTCAGTCCTGTCCCTGCTGTACTGATAGTGGGACACGGTACAGGACGTCTGCAGTCCTGTCCCTGCTGTCACTGTTGTACTGACAGTGGGACACGGTAAAGGACGTCTGCACTCAGTCCTGTCCCTGTTGTACTGACAGTGGGACACGGTGCAGGACGTCTGAACTCAGTTCTGTCCCTGTTGTACTGACAGTGGGACACGGTACAGGACGTCTGCACTCAGTCCTGTCCCTGCTGTCCCTGCTGTGCTGACAGTGGGACACGGTGCAGGACGTCTGCACTCAGTCCTGTCCCTGTTGTACTGACAGTGGGACACGGTGCAGGACGTCTGCACTCAGTCCTGTCCCTGCTGTCCCTGTTGTACTGACAGTGGGACACGGTGCAGGACGTCTGCACTCAGTCCTGTCCCTGCTGTCCCTGTTGTACTGACAGTGGGACACGGTGCAGGACGTCTGTACTCAGTCCTGTCCCTGCTGTACTGACAGTGGGACACGGTGCAGGACGTCTGCACTCAGTCCTGTCCCTGTTGTACTGACAGTGGGACACGGTGCAGGACGTCTGTACTCAGTCCTGTCCCTGCTGTACTGACAGTGGGACACGGTGCAGGACGTCTGTACTCAGTCCTGTCCCTGCTGTACTGCCAGTGGGACACAGTGCAGGACGTCTGTACTCTCTGACTGACTGACCGTGTCTCACTGTCAGTCAGTCCTGTCCCTGCTGTCCCTGTTGTACTGCCAGTGGGACACGGTGCAGGACGTCTGTACTCAGTCCTGTCCCTGCTGTACTGACAGTGGGACACGGTGCAGGACGTCTGCACTCAGTCCTGTCCCTGCTGTCCCTGTTGTACTGACAGTGGGACACGGTGCAGGACGTCTGCACTCAGTCCTGTCCCTGCTGTCCCTGTTGTACTGACAGTGGGACACGGTGCAGGACGTCTGTACTCAGTCCTGTCCCTGCTGTACTGACAGTGGGACACGGTGCAGGACGTCTGCACTCAGTCCTGTCCCTGCTGTACTGACAGTGGGACACGGTGTAGGACGTCTGCACTCAGTCCTGTCCCGGCTGTACTGATAGTGGGACACGGTACAGGACGTCTGCAGTCCTGTCCCGGCTGTCACTGTTGTACTGACAGTGGGACACGGTGCAGGACGTCTGCACTCAGTCCTGTCCCTGCTGTACTGACAGTGTGACACGGTGCAGGACGTCTGCACTCAGTCCTGTCCCTGCTGTACTGCCAGTGGGACACAGTGCAGGACGTCTGTACTCTCTGACTGACTGACCGTGTCCCACTGTCAGTCAGTCCTGTCCCTGCTGTCCCTGTTGTACTGACAGTGGGACACGGTGCAGGACGTCTGCACTCAGTCCTGTCCCTGCTGTACTGACAGTGGGACACGGTGCAGGACGTCTGTACTCTCTGACTGACTGACCGTGTCCCACTGTCAGTCAGTCCTGTCTCTGCTGTCCCTGTTGTACTGACAGTGGGACACGGTGCAGGACGTCTGTACTCAGTCCTGTCCCTGTTGTACTGACAGTGGGACACGGTGCAGGACGTCTGCACTCAGTCCTGTCCCTGTTGTACTGACAGTGGGACACGGTGCAGGACGTCTGCACTCAGTCCTGTCCCTGTTGTACTGACAGTGGGACACGGTGCAGGACGTCTGCACTCAGTCCTGTCCCTGCTGTACTGACAGTGGGACACGGTACAGGACGTCTGTACTCAGTCCTGTCCCGGCTGAGACACGGGCCGCTGAGTCAGAATTGCACATTTTAGGCAACAACTCTTAGTTGCAGACATATGCAACCATTACAATTTCAGGCAAGGTACCTACTAAGCGGCGCAAATAAAGGTAAAAGCATATATGGTCCGTGCCTGTCATGAATTCGCTTAACCCTATTTGTAACAGGCTCCTGGCTACCCCTATTTGTAACAGGGGGGGGGGGGGGCGGATTCCGCCCCCCCAAGATCTCGAGATCTAACCGTCTGATTTTCAAGAATGAAACGGTGTTTGGTTCCCCTCAACACGATCTACATTTCTAAATAACACACAAATCTAAATTTTGGATAATTTTAAAATTTTAAAATTTTGGAGTGCAACAGGGGGCAAAAAACGGGAAGTTTTAGTGGTATTTTTGATCCAACATAGCTTTCATGTTTATCGACTGATTTTAACACAACTAATAGGAATCGATAGAGATTGAATTGGAAATTGATATACAACGGTGACGTTTGAAAATTCAAAAATCATAGGCGTGTGCAGGTCACTCAATATGGGGGTTAAGTAAATGCGTAATACAACATTTATGTTGTTTTTTGATAAATGAAATAGTATGTGATTGTGACATTATACAAAACAGTTATAAATCATATTTTTTTGCCATAGGCGGTACCAGGTTAGTGAAAAAGGGAGGT
Organism: Chirona hameri; assembly: GCA_036785665.1. Taxonomy (NCBI): domain Eukaryota; kingdom Metazoa; phylum Arthropoda; class Thecostraca; order Balanomorpha; family Balanidae; genus Chirona; species Chirona hameri. The sequence goes on along the minus strand of JAXIVJ010002194.1, from coordinate 44,413 downwards.
CAAATTGGGAAAAAATATTAACCGCAGACAAGTTGCTACCCAGCACTATAAATATGTTACTGATGGTAGATAGTTCCTTTTTGCATGTTGTACTTCATCATAGGCGTATCCAGGATCCAAACTGGGGCAGCACAAGACCTTTTGATAAGTATATTATCCGCTATTATGATACTAACTAGTCAACAGTGACTATTTCACTTACAACTTCAATTAACATTGCTTACCCCCCTTTTTACCCTACCTGGCTCTCCTATTATCTTATACTCGTTCGTAGAGTAGCCTATGGTGCGTGTTTTATTCGAAAACTGCAGTATGTTATGTCATTGTACACCCATGCCTCTTAGTTTCCTTGCAATAATATGACCCCTTTCTTCCATTCCTGAGCGCACCTCTGCAAAAAATGACTTTATTCCCTTTTTGGCCTCATATGTGCATATATCATTATAAGCTAAACGTCTATTGCGCCGTTATCGCTGGCATATCGTCATCACCATGTCAGTCACCCCCCTTTTCATGTGCTTGAACACGCCCCTGAAACTATATATGGAATAAATTATGCAAATAATGGAAGCAGAAGCTATCTTTTACATCTTGATAGCTATAAATGTCCCTTACATTGCTCTATTGGTTCCCGCCAAGCATTGAATTGAATACTTCCTGGAATCCCCCCCCCTTTTCAAGCCCCTGAAACCGCCTCTGCCATGCAATTTTTCTGATATTTCAATAACATCAACTAATTTGCACTTGTTGCAATCACCGTAAACCGATGTAACTCCTTCATACTTGAGAAAGTTAGGAAGAAACCGTGAAGATCGCATTTCCGTATTATCGCCAAATGTCGCCTCCGAACCTACCCAAAACTGTGCCCTGGAACCGCCTCTGTTCAGTTTAAGAACTCAAAATTTTGACTCCAAATGTGGTATTCAATTCTATGAAAAGTCCCAAAATTTCATGGGCTTGCTCCCAGCCGTTGTGGGGATATCTGCGAAAAACATGAGGGGGGGAGGCGGAATCCCCCCCCCTGTTACAAATAGGGTTAAATGTCTTTATTTGATTCGGGCAGCTTCAGACATAACCCGATCCTCACCGCACACCTTGCTTTCCGACCGGCACGTAACGAACGTGACTTTGTGGACGTCCCGAAGGTCGGAGGTCTATTTTCTCCGTTTTGTCTTCTCTCCGCTCGGCGCGTGTCGTGCGGTGCCCGGTCGGCGGCTTGGCTCCTGCCATCTAGCGGCGACGAGGTAAAACACGACTCAAACTTATGTGCTTAATAGTGGCCATTTTATGTAATATAGTGGAACAATTTTCCCCAGGACGTTCTTGCCATCGTTAATTTGGTTATGTGCAAGTTTCGTCGTTCTAAACGATGTTTTTATTCTAAAATAACCTTTGAACGTGACGAGTAGAGAGGGAGGGAGGGAATGTCGCGGCCGCGCCAAAACTGTCTACACGAGGCGCGTCGGACGCACGGACGGGCACGTTCGCCCTCAAAACTCAGATTGGAGCCGAGCTTTTTAAACGTCTTTACGGACGTCAAACGGGCGACCATTGGCCCGATCTTAACACGCGCCCTGGGGGGGGGGGGAATCCGCCCACCCCTCCGGTTTTTCAAAGATAACGCAAAAAGAGCGGCGCGCAGCGCCGCCGTTTTTTGCATACCTGTTCGGAAATGAACTACCCACAATATGTCAAATTTTTGACCTCGGGTCATCTCAGGTCAGGTCATCATCAGGTCACGTGATGACCCCACCTCCAAAACGTTTGCAGTAGTACCGCAGCCACAGTTTTAAACCGATCGGTTTCAAACTTGCAAGACTTCATAAGGTCATAGATACCTACAATTTATTGATCTCGGATTTGTAATATCGGTGACCTAAGGTCGGGTCAATTTCGTGACCGGCAACACTGTTTTGTAAATAACTATCGACGTGATAAAGATAGGGAAGTGAAAACGGTACCAATGTGTTTGTCTTGTCGAGACACGTCTCCCAATATGCAACATGACATACTTAAGTCACCATTTGACCAGGCCTGAGGTAAAATTTATCAGTTGACCTAACCTGTTCAGCATGAATATGATTCAAAGTGCCTTGACGAGACAAACACGATGGCGACAAACGACACACGTATTGTTTTATCTTTATTAGGTAAAACGTTATTTGCGAAAAGCAGTTTTGCCAAAAAATAAACTTTTTGACATTTGATGACCTCTAGAGCCTAAACTATTGACCTGAGCTCAAATATGGGGGACATCTACAGCGATTGCATGTTCCAAGGGCTTTCGATAGCTATTTTTCATTTGTTGCTAGCTACCATAGTTCCCGAGATATTTGGGGGTGTTCGAAGCCAAGTCCTAAAATTGGCAAATCTGACCTTTGATGACCTTTGGTGACCTCAATATTTATCTCAACCCAAAAATGACTGACATAGTTTCAAAATTATTTTTGACAAGCTATCAAACGGTGTTTTTGGATTATGCCTAGTCCCTATAGGAGCCGAGTTAGCAGTGGCCGTTCAGACGCCCCCCCCCCCTCTCCCCCTTGGCACGGCGAAGGTGTCGCCGAGCACCGGCACGGCGCGGGTATAGTCGGGAAAACGTAATGATTCGGTCATGTAAGCTGTTTGCATCACATCAGGGTATTTATGTGTGTCCAGGTTAAGGATCAGAAATAAGAGCCAGTTATACCAGTCAGCCCGACATAAGGGACGCATCGGCTGGTCAGTCAGTCCCCAATGCCCCAACTCAACAAGACCAGTCCCCAATGCTCCAACTCAACAAGACCAGTCCCCAATGCCCCAACTCAACAAGGCCGGCAATGTGTCCAATTCCACAACTCAACAAGACCAGTGCATAACTAGTGGCAGGCAATGCCATCGGGGCATTGCCTAGGGGTCAAAATCGTGATTTCATTTTGTGCTCACTGCACAAATGCCGCGACATAGCTCGTCTATCAGTCCATCAGTTATCGCAACAGCAGCGACATCTATAATTGACAATGACAATGAGCTATGACAGAGCAGACCTACTCTGTACCCCCAGGGGGGTTTATTATTTCCCCTCGGGGTCGGCGACCCAATGGACTTTTGGGGTGCTGTATCGCGCACGTGACCTGCGAGTATCAAGTCTGTATCACCAACTGTGTGACCTGAGGAGGCGAAAAAGGAAAAATGTTGGCGCCCACTTTTTGGCACTTGGCACGTGCCACGTGCCATCGATTGACCCGCCGATAGTACCATCGTCTGTCCCCCGTTTTGCCGCATCGAACGGTGCCACCTGCATCGAAATTGGGCCGGCCGTTTGGGCTCCACGTGCCAATATGCTCTGTCGGAGACACACACACACACACACACACACACACACACACACACACACACACACACACACACACACACACACACACACACACACACACACACAAACACACACACAAACAAGCTCCTCCCACTTTCCGAGTGACGGCCCGGTGGAAATCTTTGAACTCTGAAAAACATGTAAATATGTTTCTCATCTTTCTACGATTTTTAACTAGAGGCCGGCAATGCGAACGGGGCATTGCCTTGGGGTCAAATCGTACGATAATTCCGTAATTTGGCCCCAGCCGGCCAGGCCACCGCTTTATTGGCCGTTGCGGTGACCTCAGACTGTGACGTCACCACAAGCCTCCACTGGGTGGAGTGCCTCAGTACTGTGCGGCATAGTATCCTGCTGTGTAGCACAGTATCCACGGCCGGCCGGCACCAGGTGTCAGCGGAGGCCCGCTCCTTCAAAATCGTAATTTGGTTTTACCCCCTGGAGGGTTTATTTTGCCCCCTTCAGGATCGGCGGCCATGAATGGATTTTAGGCCGCTGTATCGCGCACATGACCTGCGAGTAGCAAGTCTGTGTCACCAACCGTGTGACCTGAGGAGGCGAGAAAAAAATGATGGCGCCCACGTTTTGACACTTGGCACGTGCCACGTGCCATCGATTGCCCCCAAAATGGTACCATTGTCTGTCCCCCGTTTTGCCGCATCGAATGGTGCCACCGGCGTCGAAATCAGCCTGGCTGTTTAGGCTCCACGTGCCAATATGCTCCGTTGGACACACACACACACACACACACACACACACACACACACACACACACACACACACACACACACACACACACACACACACCTACACACACACCTACACACACACACACACACACACACACACACACACACACACACACACACACACACACACACACACACACACACACACACACACACACACACACACACACACACACACACACACACACACACACACACACACACACACACACACACACACACACACACACACACACACACACACACACACACACACACACACACACACACACACACACACACACACACACACACACACACACACACACACACACACACACACACACACACACACACACACACACACACACACACACACACACACACACACACACACACACACACACACACACACACACACACACACACACACACACACACACACACACACACACACACACACACACACACACACACACACACACACACACACACACACACACACACACACACACACACACACACACACACACACACACACACACACACACACACACACACACACACACACACACACACACACACACACACACACACACACACACACACACACACACACACACACACACACACACACACACACACACACACACACACACACACACACACACACACACACACACACACACACACACACACACACACACACACACACACACACACACACACACACACACACACACACACACACACACACACACACACACACACACACACACACACACACACACACACACACACACACACACACACACACACACACACACACACACACACACACACACACACACACACACACACACACACACACACACACACACACACACACACACACACACACACACACACACACACACACACACACACACACACACACACACACACACACACACACACAAACAAGCTCCTCCCACTTTCCGAGCGACAGCCCAGTGGAAATCTTCGAACTCGGAAAAACATGTAAACATGTTTCTCTTTTTTCTACGATTTTGAATGAACAAACAACGGTGGAAAATGTATCCACAAACTATTCAATACATCACATTGTGGCTTCCCAACGGTTACCGCACCTTACTTAGTCACGATTGAAACCTGGTTAAATGCCACTCAGTGAGCCACCTGCAACGCTGCTCATCTGGTGCAGGGAACTCCGGTCCTCGGTGTTATCGGCTGCAGAGTCTGTTCATATTCAGACCATGGATGCGACGGAGCGTGCTGACATCTCTGCCGTGACGCAGTGTATTCATGGCAGCAATGTGCATATGGAGGTATACCAGGAAACCGACTGGACAGTTTGAAGGCTGTTCACATAAAGTTGTCAGAAGGCCGCTGTTCACGTAAATAGTTGTGTTTATGTGTTAATTCCATAGAGATTCACACCTCATACTTCTCTTCTCGGCACATATGTATGTAACTGGCCTTAAGCTCCTGCAATCACGGAGATGCCTATCGGCTGATGAATCTCGTTCATTGAACATGATGACAGTCAACACAGCCATGTCCAGTCCCTGACTCCCTCTAGACTAGTCGCGCCAAGTCGTGTCAGCTCTCATATTCGATGTATATGTAAGAGTTGGATTCCCCCAAAACCAAACAAATGTACCACACCTCACCAATTACACACATACAGGGTGTCCCAGAAAAAGTAGGTACCTTTTTCATTTCATGATAACGCGAGAACTAGCAATGCCCGAACATCCAAACAAAAACCAAAATATAGCCTTGTCAATGCTTTTTTATTTGAAACCACCCACCATCATCTCGGTGTTACAGCAGTCCAAGCACCAGTTACAGCACGTGCTCGAAGTGCCCCCCCCCCTTTCCGCTCCAAGCACAATGTTGCCCTCTTCTTCATGTTGAGAGAGACAGAGCGGCAGGTTGAGGCTTGGACCTGTCTGATCTGGCGTCGCACCTCCAACTTCAGGTCCCGGATGGTCTTCGGTGCTGACTGGTAGACCCGGGGCTTGAGGTGACTCCAAAGGAAGAAATACAGTGGGGTCAGATCGGGCGAGTTGGCCGGCCACGGTGTGAGGGTTCCGAGAACGATCAGACGGGTGTCAAACTGCTCACGCAGCCACGCCAGGTTCATGCCGGCTCGATGAGGTGGCGCCCCATCCTGCTGGAACCAGGATCTGTCTGTTCTGCCATCGTGTCTCTTCCGAAGTGCTGCCAGGAACTTCTCCAACACGTTGTTGTGCCGTTCAGCGTTGACAGTGACTGCCCTTCAAGCGCCATTATCGATCCAAAAGGGCCCGATTATGCCCTCGCTGCTGATCGCACACCAGACTGTGCACCTCTCCGCGTGCCCATGAATCCTCTGGTCGATGATGTCTGGCCCTGATTCGGACCAGATCCGCCTGTTATGCCGGTTGGACTCTCCTTCGAGGCCAAAATGCGCCTCGTCGCTGAACCAGATCCGATCCAGGAATGAAGGATTCTGCTCGCATTTTCTCGGAAACCAGGCGCAGTAGTTTATCCTGGCCTCATGATCGCTCTCGGTGAGCCGCTGTTGGAGCGAGACTTTGTAGGGAGTCAGCCTCAGGTCTTCCCTCAGCAGCACCCTGTGTGCTGTCGACCGACTGTAGCCGGCCTCCTGGGCCACCTTCGGTACAGACTTCTTCGGGTCCCGGGTGGAGATCTCCTTCTCCTTCTTCAGTCCTTCATCTGAGCATTTGGATCGTTTTCCCCCGCTTCTGTCACGGTTCCTGTTATCAACTGACCAATGGCATTGTGAACAACGGTCAGAATTGTCCGTCTTTTAGGCGCTTTCCTAGTCTTCACAACTTTTGATTTGCCTGTGTTTTATGATCGATTTAGTCTAGAGGTAAAATGTCACAATTTTTGTTTTGTGTTCTGGGGAATACAGCAACATTGTTGAAGGCCTAGCGATCTGTTCAAGACAAAATAACATTGATCACAGTTTTGTTTTGCATGTGCATGCACAATTAAGTTGTCAGTTGATTCTCCAGCAAAGGTAAAAAATAGCAACTTTTTCTGGAACACACGGTACATCGCAAATATACCAGCAATTATTAATATATTACATATGAACGATCATGACAACTAATACAGCGATGTTACATTTATGCCGGTGCGAGGGCATGGGAACTCCTTTGTATCTCCTGATGTAGCATGAAATGGCCCATAATCACTTAGCAGCTCTGGTATGTTTCTTGATTCTTAATTTCCTGGTAGTTTTTAACAAGCAGTGGAATGAGCAGCCGAATCTGCGTCGGTCAGGCACGGCTCGACACAATACCGGGGGCGTGTGGTCGCCCGCAGCGTTGTGCAACATTGCAGTGCAATGTGTTGTCGGCGGGCGTGGGCGCCTTTCCCGACCGAGGGCGACCGCTGTGCGACACGATTCTGCCGGAAAAGGTCCACGACATGGCGCAACACCCCCGTGGGACCCCCAGCGCTTGCCTCCGATAGCCTCCCCCCTTCCCATGGTCCGCTCGGCAGGGGCGCCGGAGGCTGACAGGGAGGGATGGGACTGCTCAGCTGCTCTGCAGGCTCACTGCTGCAGCCGCCGCCAGCTCTGCTCAGTTCTGCTTAGTTCTGCCAGTTCTGCCAGCTCCTCGAGATCCTCGAGATCTGAACGTTGAACGAGATTGATCGGAGCGTGTGTAAATGGTGCTGTGACGTGTGTAAATGGTGCCGTGACGGCGGAGGACATACACGGCCTTCGACGTGACATTGGCAGGATGGAGACAGCCTCGGAGGCCTGTGACCTTCGGCGTGACGTTGGCATTTGACGTGAAGTGATGAAGTGACGTTCGGTGTGACGGTGGCAGGCGAGACGTCTTCGGAGGTGACCCAGTGCTCGGTACAGTGAGTGTTGAGTGACGCAGCAGAATGGTAGGACGTCCTCTGTTGTTCAGTGAATACTGAGCTACGTCGGAGGATGTGCTATGGTGGCAGGGTTATTGTGCTGATCTCCAGAACGGGGTAAGAGGTGAAGGCAGCAGAACGTTTTTAGGTTGTCTGGTGAAGTATCAAAGAAGAATGACCAAGGGATAAATGTAATCCTGAAGTTCAGTCAATGGAAACATCGAACTATGGAAGGCCTTGCTATAAAGTGTGAAGAATGTTTCCCACGGGTTGAATTAAAAGATGCTGGTTATTTCATGTGACATTTGAGTTTTGTTTTTCTTAATCTTCAGACTAGCAAGATAACGCTGATATCATTGACACAAATATACGTGAACAACATTCCTGAGAGTAATCAGTGGATTTATCAATATGGGATTTAATCGGCTGGCCTTGCGGAACAACTGCAGCGAACGTTGCCACATGAATGATAGATGTTCTAAATCCTAGCTGTGACAATCAATTCAGCCGACTCTCACTTAGGTGTACCTGACGTCATAGGTGAGGTGTACCTGACGACGTCCCACTTTGCACAGTCGTCCCGTAGACTGCTGGTGGCTACACGGTGATTGAAAGCACTGCCAAGTTCTGATCAGCAGGCACTGCATAACGTATTCGTGATTTATTCCTTTTTTGTGATAACTAAGTTACTAAGCGTACCACATGCCTCCTCCCGACAAGTGCACTGGTGCGAGGAATCAAGACAAGCTCAAGACAAACAACACCAGCCCGAGTGGGCCGCGAAATGAGCTCCCGTAGCGCGTAAAGTGGGTGTCGAGAAGCGCATTGTCGGCAGCAGCTGGCATCGCTCAACAGAGAAGACGTGACTCCACTGCTAACCTAGAGCCCGTTAAATATGCATGGCCTAGGGCAATAGCATCCAGCGGCTGCTGCAACTCACATGAGGCCTCTTAACACGTGCACTTGACCCGTGGCCTACAATCGAGATATGTTGACCTAATCCTGTTAGGCCTGCAGCGCCCCCCGCGAAATATTGCGCAAGGATAACGTGTCGGAACGCCCCTGCTGGGCAAATACTGCACCAGTGCCGACAATGGAGCGTGAGACTCACCAACCGTCATACCGGGGGATCGCAATTCACGTGAATTGTGCCGGCTCACTGTGAAGAGTTGACTACGATCTGTAGATGATTGTACACAGCAATCATGTAGAAACTATTTCTGTCATTTTTGGCTCAGGTCAATATTGAGGTCTCCAGAGGTCATCAAATGTCAAATTTTGTCCCATTTTAGGACTGCTCCAGAAACCCAAAAATATATCGGCAACTGGGGCATTCCACAGTAAGACAACCGGTGGGTGCCGTCCGACCATTTTTAATTTTCTTGGAAAGTTGTGCATTGTGGGCTTCAAGGGCGGGGAATTAATTGGTGGTGACCAAAAATTCCCCCAAAAATATTTCCAAAAATACGGCCTTCCGTATTTTCCCAAGTTCACTGTGCAGGCCTAATTTTGACGACCAATAACTCCGAGACTAAAACAGTGATTTTGAGTTTTTGTTGTTGTTTGGATCAAGATTAGTCAGAGAACAAATTGGCAATCACGGATTTGCGTTTTTTTGTTTGTCACGTGACCTTGTGACCTATTTTTTGCGCCGTGACCTTGACCTGTTGGAAACTGAAATTTACATTTTCGTCTGATGACGATTTGAGCTTCATTGATGTCCTTTATTATAAAAAGTGAGGTTCGACCTGTAAAAAACTACTTTTGGGGACTTCCACAGTAAGACAACGATCTGTTTTATTTGCTGTCCGATCATTTTTAATTTTCTTGAAAAGTTGTGCACTGGGGGTTTCAAGGGCGGGGAATTCATTGGTGGTGACCAAAACATTCCCCAATTTTTTTTTCTCTCCAAGATAAGGCCTTCCAAAATTTCCCAAGTTCAGTGTGCAGACCTTATTTGGAGACCAATAACTCCCGAGACTAAAAATCGATTTTGATAAATTTGTATTTTGTTTGGATCGAGATTAGTCAAAAAACATTTTAGCAGTCTCGGATTTTCGATTTTTTTCTTCTCTCACGTGACCTCGTGACCTACATTTTGAGCCGTTGGTTTGACCTGTTGGAAACTGAAAGAAAATTTCCGTCTGATGAGGATTTGAGTTCCATTGATTTCCTTTCGTATACAAATATAAAAGTGTGGTTCGACCTGTACAAACTACTTTTGAGCCTTGCAATGCTGACACAATACGCTGTTGGGGTACGTTACGTTGTATTGGCCTGGCAGGTCATATGGCGACCTGATGTCGGTGTAACAGGCACCAACCGAGAGGTTTCGTCGTCATGAATCACTCTGGACTTTGTTTCGAAAACGTATGTCAAATAGATGCGAAGTTATCGACGGACAGGTTCCCGAACAGCGTATTGTCAGCATTGCAAGACTCAAAAATAATTTGCTACAGGTCGAACCCCACTTTTTATTTATATACGAAAGGACATCAATGAAGCTCAAATTGTCACCAGATGAAAATTGTAATTTCACTTTTCAACAGGTCAAGGTCACGGCGCAAAAAGTAGGTCACGAGGTCACGTGACAAAAAACAAATCCGTGATTGCCAAATTGTTCTTCGACCAATGGTCGTCAAAATTAGGCCTGTACTTGGGAAAATACGGAAGGCCGTATCTTGGAAAATATTTTTTTTGGGTATTTGTTTTTGGTCACCACCAATGAATTCCCTGCCATTGAAACACCCAGTGTACAACTTAACAAGAAAATTAAAAATGGTCGGACGGCAAATTTGATTACTTGAAATTAAATTTGACTACTATAAGTTGACACAAGAAGTTGACACATAAGTTGAAGTTGACAAGTTGACACTTGAAGTTGACACTAAATCGGATTGCATTCCGATTTAGTGCCCTCCAATTTGAGCTAAGGTCAATAGTTTAGGCTCCAGATCTTATGAAAGTTCAAAAAGACTATTTTGGCAAAACGGGTTTTCGCAAATAACTTTTAACCTAATGAAGATAAGGAGATAATTTTGATGCCATCGTGTTTTTTCCTCAAGGCGCTTCGAATCATATTCATGATGACAAGGTTGGGTCAATTTCAAAATTTGACTTAACCCTCGCCCGTGCTGCGTCCGATCAGTTTCGCCCCTAATTGGGATAGAGCTTCGATTACAAAACGAGCGTGTTGCTTGTCATGAGAGGAAGCCATTGATACCCAGTTTTAAGGTCCTAAGTCATTAGGTGACCTCTGAGGTCATCTCAATGACCCAAAATTATACCAAATTGTAAATGCGTATACATTGAATTTAATCGAGCTAGAATCGCGAATGAGCATATAATTATCCTAAATGGGTGCCAAATTTGAAATCCGCGTCACAAAATGTCCTATAAACTGCCAGATTTCAAAAAAGTCATGTCAGGTCATGTCAGGTCATTTGAGGTCAGTGACCTCGGTTGACCTGTTGGGGCGCATGACCCCAGTGAAACATATAATTATGTAAAATGGATCCCATATTTGAAATCAGCGTCACAAAATGCCCTAGAAACTTCCAGAAGCCAAAAAAGTAATATGAGGTCATCATCATCATCATCATCATCATCATCATCACGTTTATTAGTCATACTTGCGCAGTTACAGCAATACACTTGGAGACATGGTGCAGAAGCACTCAATGCGCTTAAATCAGCGCACCACGTCTGGGAAAGGGGCATAACAAAGGATTGATTTCTCCAGCCGCCGCCGCAGCGCGAGACACCCAGCACTCCGCAACGTGAAACGAGTACTGCTAGACATCGGAGGACATCGGAGGACAGTGACCTCAGTTGACCTCTGAAAAGGTCAATAGAGGTCACAATATCAAAGGAAACCACAACTGTCACCTGGAAACACCTGTGCATATGCTCCTGAACAACAAACACTATGAAACTGCACAAGTTACAAGGATCAATACTACAAGGTCATGTCAGGCCAGTTGCGCCTGACATGACCTTGAAAAACAGGTCAAAGGTCACCGGTCATGTGACCTACAACTTAACAAATTTCAGAATGTGTCAAATTGTTTACAGGTAGGGTACTGGAAGTTTCATAGCAATCGGTTGATTTTACGCGAGTTATTCCTGAAAAACCGAGGGGGGTGGCATCAACCTCCCTGTACTGGCGAGGGTCAAGGTCAAGATCAAGTGGTGACCCAAGTAGGTCATGTTGAATATTGGGAGACGTGTCTCAACGAGAAAAACACATTGGTGCCGGTTTCACTTATTTATCTTCATTTTGTCGAGAGCTATTGACACAAAAGTGTTGGTGACCTCGGATGACCTCGGCTGACTCTGCGGGGATCACTGAACAAAAATTGCACCTGTGCCAACAGCTGTGCCAAAGCGCCGTTTTTTTACACTATCTTCGAAAAACCTTAGGGGGCGTCTAAACGCGGGCTTACCCCCCCCCCCCCCCCCCCCCGGGCACGGCGCGGGTTAAACAGACCGTGTATATTGTTTTTGTCTGTCCGTGTCTGTCATCATTGTTCCCGGAACCCAGGGACGATTCCGCCGCCAGTTCAGATAGACTGCAGGTGTACTGACTGCAATGATTATCCTATCAACAGCTTCCGCCAGCGACAGCGACAATCGTGCAGCTCTTCAGAGATTTGGGCAGATGCACCGAGCGTCGCTCTATCTATGTCAAGGTTCGTTATTAAAGAGACGGCCATGCAGCAGCTAAAAACTGGCGCCGTCCAGAACCGGACGTCCAGAAGGACAGTGGCGATACACCGCTGCTGAGCGGGGGGGGGGGGGGGGGGGGGGGCTCAGCTGACCGATCAGAGATGTCCAGAAAACATTGTAGACGGGTTAACGTCCCTGTATTGAGGAAGTTTTCACTGACCTTATGCACATTGTTAAGCCGGTGCTGGATGTCCATCAATACGAGGTTCGGTATTGTTAGTTTCCTTCTTTTTTTATTTTGAATGCCGAATGGTATATGAAAAGCATTCAATGACAAGTGTAGACTGTTCAGATCTATTTTGATGAAAATATTCGTGGGTATCGCTTGAATTTTGAGTGCCAATTGACGCATGTATAAATAAATTGAAAAGGGAAGTAAAAGAATACTGAGAATTCTGCACACAAACTGAATACAATATTTCACTGATGTGAAATAAGGTTTGGAAATAATTTCGATGATTTGATGCGCATAAAGAAAGACGTCACATTGAAACGTCACATTGACGTCACATTGAGTTATCGTCAATTAATGGTGGCGAAGCATGGAAGCATACCATTATAATGAACCATCTGAGGCTGCTGCATGTTCATTAAAGATAACCGGCGTGCAGTGGAGCAGTGGCACGGAGACTGCACGTGCAGCATTTGAAAGTAACACCGCGCGGTAGAGACGTGTACTGTAGCATCGGGCCGTAACAGTGAAACAGCCAATGGAATTCTCAATTCGTTTTTTTTTTGCGCGAAGTACACAATAGCAGGAAAAAGGCAGTCGAACAGCATTATTGCGACCAGGTACCTATAGTAACCCGGGGTAATTAAAACGCCAACGTTAAGGGAAAAGGCCTATATCTCATCCAACATGCAGTGTTCTGCTTATTTTTTTATTCTTGTTTGAAACATTGATCAGTTGTCTTCATTCTGGATCAATTTTGCGTATCTGGCACCAGTGTAAGTAATATATTTGTTAATTTTTTAAGACTGCAAAAGGGCGTTTTACCCCATATACAACGGGGTTCACAATATACGGGGTAGTTGTGTCTGTATAAAAACGACATACTCGAATCGGCGAAAAAAGAAAAACTTAAATTGACGCAGATATAAAGGAAAAGAACGGCTAACTAAGTGAATAAGACTCGATGGTAATTTGTTAAGAAATACCACTTCAGTTTTAGTGCGGGAAAGTACCTATTCCTACTGGTGTTCTGACAATATAAGTACTTTCACGATCTCATCCTATCTTCTGACAGTTACGCGGCATGTTTGGTAATGGGAACCGGGCACTGCTTGTGATGCTGGACTGATAGCTGGCATTTTTTTCGACATTCGGTAGAACCATTAGCGGCGGATTGTACTTTCAGGGGGGGGGGCAAAGCAATCTCCTAAGCGTCAGGGCTTTTTGGGACTGTGGGCCCTTCCTGTGGTCAGTCAGTCTCGGCCTAAGGAAGCCATCGGCGGGTCTTGATAAACTATTTCAACTGGTCAGAGGCCTCGGTCAGGCTTTTACAGTGCCCTGGGTCCTATGCCCTCAGTGACCGGTCATATGTCCTCGGCCGGTCTGAGAAGGATTTCACAGACCTACCTGAAAGCTTTGTCAAAGAGGTCCCAGATGGGTCACAAGAGAACTAGACGGACCTAAGAAGGCCCTCGGCTTGTGTAAGAGGGCATGTCATAGGCAGTCTGAGAGTTGCATAAGCCGGTTTGAGAGGCCCTAGGCCAATCTAGCAGGACCTTAGCTAGTCTGAGAGCCTGCGGCTGATCCGAGACGGTATTTTCCAAATTTGAGAGCGCCCTATATGTCGGTCTGAGAGGTCTCTTGGTCCGTTTGAGAGGGCCCTCGGGCCGGTCTGAGAAGGCTTCTGTCGGACCTGAGAGGGCCCTTGGCCGATCTGGAGGTCCTCTTTCAAACTTCAGAGGACCCTATAGTGGCCCGAGAGGGCCCTCCGGCGGCCCGAGAGGTCCCTCGGTTGGTCTGAGAGGGGTACTGAAAATTTGGTAACGATACTGGCAATACCTAGTCAACGAAATACTGTGAAGTTAAGAGGGGAGGCAAATTAGGCCCACCGTATCACGTGTATTAAGTTAACTGGATCCAGAGCCGGGAAAATCCATGTAGTTAATAGTTTTGGGTTTTGGGTCTTTGGGTTCAGGTGGCTAGGTGTGGTGGATCGAACCCAGGGGCGGTGGAAGCGGAGGCAGGGGAGCCGCTGTCCCTCACACAAGCAATTGGGGAGGCAAACATACGATTTGGCTCCCCATAACCTCTCAAGTGGGATCGGCCGAAAGGTATAATTTTATAGAAGAAAACCGGCTAGTAGGGCAATACGTAAGGTCACATCAGGCATGGCATGGACCTTCTCAGACCAGCACGGGGTCTGTTAAGACCAGTCGAGGCCCATAGCCAGAGGCTTGAGGGGGGAGGGGGGGGGGGGGGGCATCCAACACGATGATGCCCCAAAACGATTGAAATTCGATCGAAACTTACGCATTTACTGATATGAAATACAATTGTAACATCTTGTATAAGGGAACATTTCTTTTAACTCAGTCCTTAATGTAGGAACACATTAGCCAAATCCGATGAGTGTTCTTCATTGTGTAAAACTTTTTGTTATCTGCACCCAAAACCAACTTTTGACCGTTTTGGATCCGACAGTGGCATCTCAGGCCTGGCAAGGGCGCTCTCAATTCAATTTTGAGATGTCGAATAAATCACCACATACCTTCACCTGCCTGTCAATCAACTATCTCTGATTTTGTTTGTGTTTTTTGTTATATAAAGTTCCGAAACATAGAAACAATTAATTACAAAATATAACCTTGAGGACTTAAAAAATCTTCAGATATATGATGGTGACTTGTACGGTGAATGCGCGTAAAGGACTTGCAGTCATATCTTTAAGACAACCGGTTTATAACTTCCAAAGAAAAATGAGTCACTTTTTGAACTATTAAGTATGCTTTACCTACGTCATTTATTTTCTATGTTCGATGCAAATATAATTCGATGCGTATCGATGAGACAAACACAATGGCGAAATCTGTTTTACTCTATAATGTTTCTATCAAAAGTTATTGCTTCAAAATAATTCGGCGATTTTTAGAATGTTTCAAATTTAATGGATTATTCTGACCTAATTTTTGACCCGAGGTAAATTCTGATGCAACTGTATCAGACAATTCTATTATCTTTTGAACCTTTTTTCGGCGCGTCGCTAACTCTTTTAGTTATCGAGATATAGACGGTTTTAGCAAGGGCACTCATATATAGCCGAAATTTGACGTTTGGTGACCTCTGGTGACCTCATTATTGACTTGACACCTACAAAATACCAATATACTTTCGATAGAGCTTGTTTCGGGCTATCTAACAGCGTTTTTCACTTGTTACTTCGGGGCGTGGTTTTCGAAATCTTGTGGGGGATCCCCCCCCCCCCCGCAGTTTGTGGTTGGTGTGAACCCCTGGCAATGCTCGGGACTCGGGTTAAGGCATTCCGCGCTCATCTTATGTTATCCACATCTCTCTATATGACCTAGGATCAGATAAAATTATTGCAATACATCTTGTTATATAACATTATTTTCCTGTTCGTGAAACATATTGTACAATAATACAAATCGAAAATACAGCACGATTTGGGAGAATAGCTGCCCATCATCAAAACATCTGCGTGCTGCCCCCCCTGCCCGTGAAAATCCCTTACAGGAGGCCCTGCTCTGTAAGGTCACCTGAGGTCATTTGGAGTCAATGATGGTCACTTTTGTTGTGCCATAACGTTTGATAGAAATGACAGAGCAATATAAATGACGTCATCGGGATTGCTTTGTCGAAACAAATCAATTCATATGCAGAAGCTCACCTGGTTCTTATAATCATAATTATAATTATTCATCTGCTTGCACATTGGGGCAATGAAGGCGCCCAGTGGGTGTTTTACCCCGAGCTGATAGTGGGCGTTTTAACCCCGTGCATGATGAACATGAACAAGGTGTTCACGCATCACGAAAAATCTGTGGCAATCATTGTGCCGCCAACATTATCACATTATTCCTAAATGTCGCCAGAAACCGAAAAACCAATAGGAAAGTGTGCACACCACAACGTCTGTGAATAACTAACATTTCAAAAATACCAATTTTTTAACAAATGGTCCAAAAACGTATACAAGCTGATAACTTATTGAGCACACTTACTTAGCACCTCCAATTCCGTACATTGCCGGTGCCATAGTACTGCTACCTTGCAATGATAATACAAGCGTGCCATCTGATTGGTAGTTTATCCGTTAGGGGGTAGCGGGCGTCCTACCCGACGGTGCGTCTTACCCCGGGATACTCTACATTGTTAAACTCATTTGGTTATAACTAAAGGTATTTACAGCGGTTTCCAGGGAGTGAAAATCCCTTATATAACTCTGGTCACACTTGACAAAGGGTTACCTGAGCTTTCCATGGCAACTCAACCACTTTAGTGTGATTTCATACACACCCGTCTCCAACTCATGGCTGAAAAATACTCTGGTGTTATATTCTAAACATTGCCAAATTCATCTAAATGGGTAAAGAGGGACATCTCGCTTAGTGAGATGTCACTGCTCCTCACTCTTAGATACCAATATAGGCGAGCTGTCTAAGACTGTGGTCACAGTTCCTCACTCTTAGATACCAATATAGGTGAGCTGTCTAAGACTGTGGTCACAGTTCCTCACTCTTAGATACCAATATAGGTGAGCTGTCTAAGACTGTGGTCACAGTTCCTCACTCTTAGATACCAATATAGGTGAGCTGTCTAAGACTGTGGTCACAGTTCCTCACTCTTAGATACCAATATAAGTTAGCTGTCTAAGACTGTGGTCACAGCTCCTCACTTAGATACCAATATAGGTGAGCTGTCTAAGACTGTGGTCACAGTTCCTCACTCTTAGATACCAATATAGGTGAGCTGTCTAAGACTGTGGTCACAGTTCCTCACTCTTAGATACAAATATAGGTGAGCTGTCTAAGACTCACTTAGATTCCAATATAGGTGAACTGTCTAAGATTCACTTAGATACCAATATAGGTGAGCTGTCTAAGACTCACTTAGATACCAATATAGGTGAGCTGTCTAAGACTGTGGTCACAGTTCCTCACTCTTAGATACCAATATAGGTGAGCTGTCTAAGACAGTGGTCACAGCTCCTCACTTAGATACCAATATAAGTTAGCTGTCTAAGACTCACTTAGATACCAATATAGGTGACCTGTCTAAGACTCACTTAGATACCAATATAGGTGAGCTGTCTAAGACTGTGGTCACAGCTCCTCACTTAGATTCCAATATAGGTGAGCTGTCTAAGACTCACTTAGATACCAATATAGGTGAGCTGTCTAAGACTCACTTAGATACCAATATAGGTGAGCTGTCCAAGACTGTGGTCACAGCTCCTCACTTAGATTCCAATATAGGTGAGCTGTCTAAGACTCACTTAGATACCAATATAAGTTAGCTGTCTAAGACTCACTTAGATACCAATATAGGTGAGCTGTCTAAGACTGTGGTCACAGCTCCTCACTTAGATTCCAATATAGGTGAGCTGTATAAGACTCACTTAGATACCAATATAAGTTAGCTGTCTAAGACTCACTTAGATACCAATATAGGTGAGCTGTCTAAGACTCACTTAGATACCAATATAGGTGAGCTGTCCAAGACTGTGGTCACAGCTCCTCACTTAGATTCCAATATAGGTGAGCTGTCTAAGACTGTGGTCACAGTTCCTCACTCTTAGATACCAATATAAGTTAGCTGTCTAAGACTGTGGTCACAGTTCCTCACTCTTAGATACCAATATAAGTTAGCTGTCTAAGACTGTGGTCACAGTTCCTCACTCTTAGATACCAATATAAGTTAGCTGTCTAAGACTCACTTAGATACCAATATAGGTGAGCTGTCTAAGACTGTGGTCACAGCTCCTCACTCTTAGATACCAATATAAGTTAGCTGTCTAAGACTGTGGTCACAGTTCCTCACTCTTAGATACCAATATAAGTTAGCTGTCTAAGACTGTGGTCACAGTTCCTCACTCTTAGATACCAATATAAGTTAGCTGCCCAAGACTCACTTAGATACCAATATAGGTGAGCTGTCTAAGACTGTGGTCACAGCTCCTCACTCTTAGATACCAATATAAGTTAGCTGCCCAAGACTGTGGTCACTGCTCCTCACTCTTAGATACCAATATAGGTGAGCTGTCCAAGACTGTGGTCACAGTTCCTCACTTAGATACCAATATAAGTTAGCTGTCTAAGACTCACTTAGATACCAATATAGGTGAGCTGTCTAAGACTGTGGTCACTGCTCCTCACTTAGATTCCAATATAGGTGAGCTGTCTAAGACTGTGGTCACAGCTCCTCACTCTTAGATACCAATATAGGTGAACTGTCCAAGACTGTGGTCACAGTTCCTCACTCTTAGATACCAATATAAGTTAGCTGTCTAAGACTCACTTAGATACCAATATAGGTGAGCTGTCTAAGACTCACTTAGATACCAATATAGGTGAGCTGTCTAAGACTGTGGTCACTGCTCCTCACTTAGATTCCAATATAGGTGAGCTGTCTAAGACTGTGGTCACAGCTCCTCACTCTTAGATACCAATATAGGTGAGCTGTCCAAGACTGTGGTCACAGTTCCTCACTCTTAGATACCAATATAAGTTAGCTGTCTAAGACTCACTTAGATACCAATATAGGTGAGCTGTCTAAGACTGTGGTCACAGCTCCTCACTCTTAGATACCAATATAAGTTAGCTGTCCAAGACTGTGGTCACTGCTCCTCACTCTTAGATACCAATATAGGTGAGCTGTCTAAGACTGTGGTCACAGCTCCTCACTTAGATACCAATATAGGTGAGCTGTCTAAGACTGTGGTCACAGCTCCTCACTTAGATACCAATATAAGTTAGCTGTCTAAGACTCACTTAGATACCAATATAGGTGAGCTGTCTAAGACTGTGGTCACAGCTCCTCACTTAGATTCCAATATAGGTGAGCTGTCTAAGACTGTGGTCACAGCTCCTCACTCTTAGATACCAATATAAGTTAGCTGTCCAAGACTGTGGTCACTGCTCCTCACTCTTAGATACCAATATAGGTGAGCTGTCTAAGACTGTGGTCACAGCTCCTCACTTAGATACCAATATAGGTGAGCTGTCTAAGACTGTGGTCACAGCTCCTCACTTAGATACCAATATAAGTTAGCTGTCTAAGACTCACTTAGATACCAATATAGGTGAGCTGTCTAAGACTGTGGTCACAGCTCCTCACTTAGATACCAATATAAGTTAGCTGTCTAAGACTCACTTAGATACCAATATAGGTGAGCTGTCTAAGACTGTGGTCACTGCAGTAACGGTCAGTGATAACTGATACAGCTCAGTCACTGATGAGTGATGGTCAGCTGAGGCTATCAGCTGTCTGTGATGGTCAGCTGAGGCTATCGGCTGTCTGTGATGGTCAGCTGAGGATATCAGCTGTCTGTGATGGTCAGCTGAGGCTATCAGCTGTCTGTGATGCTGAGGATATCAGCTGTCTGTGATGGTCAGCTGAGGCTATCAGCTGTCTGTGATGGTCAGCTGAGGATATCAGCTGTATGTGATGGTCAGCTGAGGCTATCAGCTGTCTGTGATGCTGAGGCTATCAGCTGTCTGTGATGGTCAGCTGAGGCTATCAGCTGTCTGCGATGGTCAGCTGAGGATATCAGCTGTCTGTGATGGTCAGCTGAGGATATCAGCTGTCTGTGATGCTGAGGATATCAGCTGTATGTGATGGTCAGCTGAGGCTATCAGCTGTCTGTGATGGTCAGCTGAGGATATCAGCTGTATGTGATGGTCAGCTGAGGCTATCAGCTGTCTGTGATGGTCAGCTGAGGCTATCAGCTGTATGCGATGGTCAGCTGAGGATATCAGCTGTCTGTGATGGTCAGCTGAGGATATCAGCTGTCTGTGATGCTGAGGCTATCAGCTGTATGTGATGGTCAACTGAGGCTATCAGCTGTCTGTGATGCTGAGGCTATCAGCTGTCTGTGATGGTCAGCTGAGGATATCAGCTGTCTGTGATGGTCAGCTGAGGCTATCAGCTGTCTGTGATGGTCAGCTGAGGATATCAGCTGTCTGTGATGGTCAGCTGAGGATATCAGCTGTCTGTGATGCTGAGGCTATCAGCTGTCTGCGATGGTCAGCTGAGGCTATCAGCTGTCTGTGATGGTCAGCTGAGGCTATCAGCTGTCTGTGATGGTCAGCTGAGGATATCATCTGTCTGTGATGGTCAGCTAAGGATATCAGCTGTCCGTGATGGCCGGCTCAGGTCATTAGCTCTCAGTTCGGGAGCACGTTGCCCAGTTATTCCGAGTTGGCAGTGTTTCGGCGGCACCACAGACAGAGTGAAATGGTGTTACGCGATCAGTGGGGGCAAGGTCACCGCAACAATCACAGCTCAGCGAAAGTTATCTCATCGTAAGCAACTATTCAGCACAATATTCCGTGACAAAATGTGACTGAAATGCCCATTTATAGCGTACATAAGGGAACAATATTCAAAGCATACTGGATTCACTCAAAGCTCCAGTAGAGTAAGAGGTTGGAATCTTGTGCAATTTGCAACTGTAGTAAAAGGGGGATGTGGCGACTTCTAGCTTGTTTTATTCCATCAAATACCATGCACGCTACTTCATGAGGTAAATGGTAAAATACATTTATCATAAATGGTGATATCCTACAAAATGTGTGTACCCTTACCTTCACGGACTTATTGTAGTATCTTTACGACCATGCAATTCGTGGTTGCTTTGCAACTACTTCTACATCACAATTGACCTCAAGTTGCACTTTTTCTCTCGAACCCACCTTTTCTCCATGTCTGAGCAGCTGTTCTGGTTCTGCGCCTGAAACTGCGGCTGCTCTGTCGACTGGCCGCCGAGCGGTCTGCTGGGCCGCGCACTGAGCCGCCTGAGAGAGCGTCAATCCGACCTGACCCGCACGGCGCCGACTCCGCCGTTCGACTGGACGGAGACGGGGAGACTGCCAGCCAGCGGCCGCGGAGGCCACCGCTGCCCCCCCCCCCCCGGACGACCCCCCATCAGGTTGCCGGGATACATACACTCAGCAAGTGCAGCACGTGATGCTCTCACACCCCTTTCTAACCTGTCGCATATAACAATGGTAGATTCTGTGTGTGTGTTTGTTTGTCATCCGTCCAGTTCCACTGGTTCGTTCAGGGATGTCCGAAATATACACTGCTCTGACTTCTCTGAAGCTGATGTCTTCTCTGACTAACACGGGCGCTAAAAATGAGACAAATCAAAATTGTGCACACAAATGGCAAATCCTGTTAACCCGCGCCGTGCCGACGCTCAGCGCCACTTTCGCTCTGCCACGGGCGGGGGTAGGGTTCTGAACGCCCTCCATCGAACTCGGCTCCTATAGCGATTAGGCGAAAACGAAAATACCGTTAGATAGGTTGTCAAAATTCATGTCGAAGCTTTTTCGGTCATTTTTGACTCACCCAATATTGATGTCACTAGAGGACGTCAAAGTTAAATTTGCAAGTTTTAAGACTTTGCCCAAGAAACCGCAAATATCACGGGAACTACGATAGCTAGGAACAAACGGAAAAAGCAAACGAAAACTCCTAAAAATGTGATTCACCAAACACCTTTTTTTTAGATCAAGTCCACAGTTTAGGCTCCAGAGGTCACAAAATGTCACGCTGGCTGTTTTTAACCATAAGTTTGTTTTTGTGAATAACCTTTTACATAATTAAGACCTGGTTTCAACGTCATCGTCCTTGTCTCGTCAAGACATGTTCATCCATATCCATCGCGATCGGATTAGACCAATACAAGATTTGACCTCACATGAAGGTCACTCAAGGTCATGTGGTAAACCAGGCAGGTCATGCTGCACATAATTGGAAGTGTCTCGATGAGATTAAACACAGTGGTGTTGGGCTCACATCTCTATCTTATTTCAATCAAAAGTTGATGGCAAAATGTGCTGGTGACCTCAGCTGACATTGTAGGAATCAGAGTCAAAATTGTGCTTGGGTCATCAAGAATGAGCTATACCATGTTCGTGGAAAAAAGAGTCTGATCATTACCGAGCGGGCGCGAAGCGCCCGTGATGTTTCTCGTCAACTTACTAGACAACTTTACATTTGACCCGGCCCGACCCGGCCAGATCCGGCCCGACCCGGCCATACAGACGCTTTTCGGAAGCTAAGAACTTTGCAACCACTGCTCCGATTGAGATTGGATTTTCACCATTGGATAGGTCCATCAAATCAATTGTGTTTTTGGTATAGTGCGTTCTGATAGAGGTGGTACCACAGCGCGTGGCAGTTGGCACACGCGAACGTCGAAATGGACAAAAAAACTTGCAAAAATTATTCTTGATAAAAAAAATGGTTGTATTATTCTAAGCATTAATTTATACGCTGAAGCATGCTGCGCTCAGGACGTACTCCCTTTTGGCGGATTTGAGAAAGGAGATCATGAACAATTTAATACAACTTAATTTTTATGGCATGCGTTGAGGCCTGGCAATTTTTCTGGAGGACTAAAATGACTGTGTTACTACCACGTGTGCTCCCTTACCGTTTTTATATTTCAAACCTGTTTTAGCTTTACCAGTGCGCGCCCGCTCGGTCATCGCCCAAAAAGGCGTTTTACTGGTATGTATATTCTCTGGATAGGAAGCATTTACATACTTTCTCACAGTCTTATAATGGGGAGGTCACGAAATCGACCCGACATTAGGTCATCGATATGAACACAAAATGAAGATAGCAGGAGTGAAGGTACTTACGGCCTGAGGAGTGAGTACATCCGGTGAGCATTACATCGCTCGGTCAAACACTGTGGCTGTGGCACGAACTTAATTTTTGAAAGTGACGTGACCTGGTGACCTAGCCTGAGGTGACTCGAGGCCATTTTTCGACAATATTTGTAGTTGACACCAAAACACCCATCCGTGTTCCGCTGTTCATGACACACATTAGGGGGCGTTAAAACTTTAAACGCCACCCCCAGCACGGGCGGGTTCATACATTTTGCACTGGTTCGGAGCTTGTTTGTTTATATAGAAAACTACAAATTGGATTCTAAAATTATATTTACTACGAAAGCACCAGCCGTCGCCTCACCCAAGCCACCCGCAGATAAGACACATCCTTGCAAATACATTTGCTTAACCCGCGCCGTGCCGGGGAGAGGAGAGGCGTTTAGCCCCCCCCCCTAATATATTTTTCGAGGGTAGCGGGAAAAAACGGCGACGCGCAGCGCCACCACATTTGGAACAGCTGTTGGGGAATCAATTAACCACATTATGTGAACGTTTTGACCTCAGGTCATCTCAGGTCAGGTCACCAGGTCACGTCAAGTGAATCATTGCATGGAAGTTCCTAATAAACTATCTGTATCTGTATCTTACCTCCACAAATATTTGTGGTCGTGCCGAATCCACAGTGTTTGTACGAGATATTTTAAACTTACAGGTTGATAAGGCCCTAAGTACCTACAATTCGCATATCTCGATGTTTTATATCGGTGACTTAAGGTCAGGTCAATTTCGTGACCTCCCCATTATACGTTAATGGGAAAATATACAAATACTTCCTATTAAGATAATATGCATTAGATCATATCAATTGTTTCATAATCATGTTATTTAGCTCATTATTGATGACATAGGTGCTCAGTGACCTCTGCAAGGTCAGCTGTGGTCATCTGAGGTCACCATCAGTGGTTTGCCCATAATTCGTGATATAATAAAGATAGAGACGTGTTAATGACACCAATGTATTTGTCTCGTCCCATCGCATCGCCCCATATGCAATATGACCTACCTGGGTCACTAAATGACCTTGACCTTAGGTCAAATTTTGAAGTTGACCTAACCCGATTACGATTAACATGTTTCGAAGCGTCTTTTTTCAGGAAAAATTGTTCATTAAAATTACAGCACAGTGGTGAGATTTAAAAAAAAAACAGTTTGCCATACACGCCTCGAAATGGCGCTATTAGCCTGTGCAGCCCGCCTGGCCAAACCGAGACGGCGCCGTAACAGCTATCGGCAGCAACCGTCCCGGCTCCGAGGAGGTCTGTTGGGTACCGCCCCGGCCAGCGAGAGCTGAGGGATACCCCGGCGCTCCAGACTGCGCCCCGCCCGCACCGCCTCGTGATTGCCACAGACGGCAACTCCACGAGATGATGCCACCGACCGAGCGTGTGAGTCTTCAACCAATGGTTGACGCCCCACACGCCCGGCCGGCCGACCGGCCCCGCAAAAGCTGCAAAGGCCGGTCTCGGGTTAGCCCGGATGGGTCATTCAGGCGAGACGCAGCAACACCGCGTAGGCAGCTTTCTTCAACACCCACCGTGTTTTTCGACAATTCCCATTCACACGCCCCTCACATAACATTGTTGGTGGCTACATTCTGCTTGGTATGCGGTAGCACCCTTCTGCACCTAAACACCTCAACCTTTCAGTCATAACTGCTTCTCAGCCCTCACACACTACACCAACGTCTCTACCTGCCGTCTATAACTGCCGCGGCCCGCGACGATCAAAGAACTGGATCATTGGCTCCCACTTCTTCGAAAAACGTAAGCATTTACTGTCCATAGAAGCTGCGAGTCTTTCAGTTTTGAAGTCTTCCCTAATTCTAGAAATGAAACACTCAATACTTAAATCTTTTCTGCGCTGAATTACATATTTCCCTACAATAATTGCATGCCTCCAGAGTCGGCCACTGTCGTCCAGTCCCATCAGTTCATGTTTTTCACTAAGCTTCACTCTTGGTTGTGCGTTTGTCTGCAAATTCATCCATTGCTCAACTATAGCCTCCAAAAGTGACTAACAGCTGTACATGACCTAAACTTGTGACGCAAAATTTCAGGACTTTCCTTGCATCTTTCACAACTATTTGTCTCTGTTACACCCATTCTGTACAGAAGCTTGTTTGTGGCCGCTATACACGTTATTATTTGGTAATGTAGTGATCTATAATAAGAGGAGTTTGTTGCAGACCACACCGCTTGATAAACTTGCGGCCAAGCGATTTCACCATAACAACAAGTCCATTTACTTTCCCAATGCTTAACGGTGTTTCTACTAAGTACTAAGCGCTTGTAAATATGTCTTACTCCGGTCTTTTCAATAAGTAGCTAATTTGATCTGCCATGAAAGGAGTTTGATTTTGTTTGTCTTATTGTTGTGTACTCTCTGGGCAAACTGTTTACTAGACCATCATAGTCTAAAAAGGTGCCTTTCAATTTATATGCCTTTTTAGCTTCAATATACCACATCATTTCTCCAGATGGCTTCCTCAGGTCGTTTTAGTGCATAATGCCATTATGCACCCATTGACTAATATCTGAAGTTTTATATTTCGTGAAGTCCGATTTGAACAATGTTATACAACCCATCGTCAAATCCTCTAGTTTAAATGTGCCTACATATGAACTCCAGCTGCAAAGGAGCCCCTTCCAAAACGGATTGCTGATCTTCTCACTCAGTTGCTTCACAAAACTACTTCCTTTGTCCCACACACAGTTAGTTTCACCTAAAGAAAGCACATTGTCAGAAATGAATGTCCATGGATGTGATGTTGTGAGACATATTTTTACCCACGCTAAGCGAAGTGATAAAAGAGTCGAAGATCTGTCATACCCTGGCCTCCTAAGGCACGAGGTAGCGTTAATGTATCTCGTTTTATCCTGCTCCGTTTACCGTTCCATATAAACTTAAACATCATGCTTTCCATACGAGAAACCATGTCTTCGGTTGGTTGAGGCCGTGCGGATAAACAATAAATCAACTTTGACAATGTTAGTCTTTTCTACACCGTTATCTTCCCTAGTATCGTCAAATGTATCTTTTGCCACTGCTTGAAAACAGTTTTTCTAATTCATTAATTTTGGACTCATAATTAATTTGTGTAATCTCGGCAAGTTTATTAGTAAATATTACACCTAACATTGTTATGCATTCAGTCATTTTCAATGGTAAATCCTCATGTCCCGGCAAACTCACATCTTCTACACCAATCTTCATCGCCGAAGTTTTTCAATATTGGGTTTCAGTCACGAGAATTTGGCAAAGGTGACAAGTTCAGCGAACAACTGTCTTAACTAATTGTGACTGCCATCTAAAAGGCACAGTACATCGTCCGCGTATGCTGTCAGCTTGATTTGCTTAGAGTCTATTTTAACCCTCCCCCTACGGGGGGGGGGGGGCTGACAGGCCCCCCTGAGGTTTTTCTTGAATAACTTTTACACATGCAGTAGATATTGCTGAAATTTGCAGTAGCTAAGTTGACAACAATTATATGTATGCTGTAAAAAAAAATCATTGCAATTGGTTAATTAGTTTGGGAGATAATCATGTTTTGATGACGTCAGGGGTTGGTAAAAAAAATGAGAAATATTGGAAAAATCGTAGAAAACAGAGTTTTAAAGACAATTGGAAACGCAATTTACCAAAGATACAAAATGGCATTTTCTTTAAAATGACAATCTCAAATTTTGGAAATTTTGGGTTTTTGACCCCTTAAATGAAAAAAAAGTTTTTTTTTTATCCCCACAAAATCAAAATTGTCAAAGATATTAGAAAAACCGGAATATATGTGAGAGAACTAAGTATGGACAATATTCATACCAAATTTCAAAGCAATATCTTCATTTTTGACTGAGTGATGGTTCCCTAAGTGTAAGAAACTGATAACGTCATTTTTAAAAATACCTTTTTTGACTTTTTTTGGACAAGATACGAACAAATAATTCAATTTTCTGTATTTCTGAGCCAAAACTGGTTTAGGAACATGCCTGTTTATTTACATTTATAAATTTCTAATTTTGAGGTTTTCTGAAGAGCAAAATCGCTGTTCTGGACGTGGTAAATCCGAGGTCATTCACTTGACCTGGAAGGTCACCCGTTGACCTGAAACCTAAAAGTCGCATACTGTGGGATTCCTCGCATGACAGGCAACATGCTGGTTCTTACCGCATTGCTCTAACTTGCTTGGTTTGGAAGTTAACAGGGGGCTGTCAGGCCCCCCGTAGGGCGAAGGTGAAAAAGCTCCCGTAGGGCGAGGGTTAATACCCCTAATGTTTTAGTTTGTCTGGATTCTATCTAATAAATAGTATAGCCAATAATAAATAGGTAACCACTAGTAGGATCACCTTGACGCGCAGATCTTCCTAGACATATTGGTTCAGAGATATTTCAATTGTAAGTTAACCCTCGCCCTACGGGAGCTTTTTCACCTTCGCCCTACGGGGGGGGGGGGCTGACAGGCCCTCCCGGTTAACTTCCAAACTAAGCAACTTAGAGCAATGCAGTAAGAACCAGCATGTTGTCTGTCATGAAAGGATCTAACGGTATGCAATTTTTATGTTTCAGGTCAACGAGTGACCTTCAAGGTCAAGTGAATGACCTCGGATTTACCACGTCCAGAACAGCGATTTTGCTCTTCAGAAATCTAAACATTAGAAATTGATCAATGTAAATAAAAAGGCATTTTCCTAACCAGTTTTGGCTAAGAAATACAGAAAAGGTAATTATTTGTTCGTATCTTGTCAACAAAAAATATTAAAAAATATTAAAAAATGACGTTATCAGTTGCTTACACTTAGGGAGCCATGACTCAGTTAAAAATGAAGATATTGCTTTGCAATTTGGTATGGGTTGTCCATACTCCGTTGTCTCACATATATTTCGGTTTTTCTAACATCTTTGAAATTTTGATTTTGTGGGGATTTTTCCACAAAAAAAATTATTGGTCAAAAACCCAAAATTGTGAAAATCCGAGATTGTCATTTTAAAGAGAATGCCATTTTTATCTTTGGTGAATATTGCGTTTGCAATTTCCTTTAAAACTCTGTTTTCTACCATTTTTTCCTAATATTTATAGTTTTTCCACCAACAAGACGTCATCGAAACATGATTATCTGCCAAACAACTTAACTAATTTCAATTTAATTTGTACAACATAAGTATAATTGTTGTAAACTCAGGTACCGAAAATTTCAGCAACATGCGCGCATGTATAAAAGTTATTCAAGAAAAACATCAGGGGGGCTGTCAGCCCCCCGAAGGGCGAGGGTTAAGCGAGAAAAGGATCCATTGTATAGCGTATTGAACCAATCTATCATATTTTTAGGGAAGCCTCGATATTCAAGGGATGTCTTAATCCAGCTCCATTCTACGGCGTTGAACGCATTATTCATGTCCATGGATACCAACAATCCTTGAGAACCGTTTTTTCATTTAGACTATGAATTACATCGTAATTTAGTCGAGTCGCGCTTCCTATAAATCAACCTGGTACAAAGCCCGTATGTGCTGAGCCTATGATGGATCACAATACAGGCCCCTTTAATTCGCAGCTGTGCTATTGTGGCACAGATCATTTTGTAGCTGGTGTTGAGCAAAGTTATTGGTCTGTATCCCTTAATTTCATCTTTTGGCTTACCAGCCTTCAGTATTAAACCTCGCCCTACGGGTGGGGGGGGGGGGGGGGGGGCTGACAGGCCCCCCTGAAGTTTTTATTGTATAACTTTTACACATGCGGCGAAGCTCGCTGAAATTTTTGGTAGCTGAGTTTACAACAATTATACGTATGCTGTAAAAATTTAATTGAAATTGGTTAAGTAGTTTGGGAGATAATCATGTTTTGATGACGTCATATTGGTGGAAAAATGATAAATATTTGAAGAATGGTAGCAGAGTGTTAAAGGAAATTGCAAACGCAATTCACCAAAGATACAAAATGGCATTCTCTTTGAAATGGCAATCTCGGACCCCTAAAATAAAACAAATGTTTTTTAAATCCCCACAAAATCAAAATTTTCAAAAATGTTGGAAAAACCGGCATATATGAGAGATCTGAGTATGGAAAAAACTCATACCAAATTTCAAAGCAATATCTTTATTTTTGACTGAGTGATGGCTCCCTAAGTGTAAGGAACTGATGAAGTCATTTTTTCAAATAACTTTTTTTGACTTTTTTTGACAAGATACGAACAAATATTTACCTTTTCTGTATGTCTGAGCCAAAACTGGTCTAGGAACATGCCTTTTTAGTTACATTTATCAATTTCTAATTTTAAGGTTTTCTGAAGAGCAAAATCGCTGTTCTGGACGTGGTAAATCCGAGGTCATTCACTTGACCTGGAAGGTCACCCATTGACCTGAAACCTAAAATCGCATACTGTTAGATTCCTCGCATGACAGGCAACATGCTGGTTCTTACCGCATTGCTCTACGTTGCTTGGTTTGGAAGTCTTAGGAGCCTGTCAGGCCCCCACCCGTAGGGCGAGGGTGAAAAAGCTCCCTAAGGGGAGGGTTAACCACCCTTAGCCTTCGGTATTAATTAAATAACCTTTTACCTAATTCATATCTAGTTTCAACGTCATCGTGCTTGTTTCGTCAATACATGTTTATCCATATCCATTGCGATCGGATTAGACCAATACATTATGTGGCCTCACGTGAAGTTCACTCAAGGTCATGTGATAAGCCAGGCAGGTCATGTTGCACATAATTGGAAGTGTCTCGATGAGATAAACACAGTGGTGTTGGGCTCACGTCTCTATCTTAATTCAGTCAAAAGTTGATGTCAAAATGTGCTGGTGACCTCAGCTGACATTGTAGGAAGTGTCTCGATGAGATAAACACAGTGGTGTTGGGCTCACGTCTCTATCTTAATGCAATCAAAAGTTGATGTCAAAATGTGCTGGTGACCTCAGCTGACATTGTAGGAATCAAAGTCAAAATTATGCTTGGGTCATCAAGAATGAGCTATACCATGTTCGTGGAAAAAAGAGCCTAAAAGAGATGGATAATCTCTGGAAAGGAAGCATTTGCATATTTTCTCAGTCTTATAATAGGGAGGTCAAGAAATCGACCTGACATTAGGTCATCGATATACAAAAAAAATTGGAGATAGCATGAGTGTAGGTACTTACGGCCTGAGGAGTGAGTACATCTGGTGAGCATTAAATCGCTCGGTCATTAGGGGTATTAAAATAGTCTCAAGCAAATCAAGTTGTCAGCATACGCGGACGATGTAATGTGCCTTTTGGATGGCAGTCCCAATTAGTTAAGACAGTTGTTCGCTGAACTTGGCACCTTTGCCAAGTTCTCGGGACTGAAACTCAATATTGAAAAAACTTCGGCGATGAAGATTGGTGTAGAAGATGTGAGTTTGCCGGGACATGAGGAAATACCATTGAAAATGACTGAATGCATAACAATGTTAGGTGTAATATTTACTAATGCACTTGCCGAGATGACACAAATTGATTATGAGTCAAAAATTAATGAATTAGAAAAACTGCTCAAGCAGTGGCAAAATACAAATTTGACGATACTAAGGAAGATGATGGTATAGAAAACACTAGCATTGCAAAGTTGATTTATTGTTTATCAGCTCTGCCTCAACCAACCGAAGAAATGGTTTCTCGTATGGAAAGCATGATGTTTAAGTTTATATGGAACGGTAAACGGAGCAGGATAAAACGAGAGACATTAACGCTAACTCATGCCTTAGGAGGCCATGGTATGACAGACTCTATGTATGTATGTATGTATGTATGTATGTATGTATGTATGTATGTATGTATGTATGTATGTATGTATGTATGTATGTATGTATGTATGTATGTATGTATGTATGTATGTATGTATGTATGTATGTATGTATGTATGTATGTATGTATGTATGTATGTATGTATGTATGTATGTATGTATGTATGTATGTATGTATGTATGTATGTATGTATGTATGTATGTATGTATGTATGTATGTATGTATTACAAATCAACTTGAGATACAAATCCCGTGCACTGTGCAGTGGTCTATCAATTGCACACTTAGCGATGCTTCAAAGACCTATGGTTTTCTTAAACTGGTCATATCAGACATCGTCGCTAACCTGACATTCTAAGTCTGCGTATTTTTCCAACCACGGTCCGCCACACAGCCTCGCCACACATGCGCATTGTTATTCCCCGATCGGCCTGTGTGGGTCAGACCAGGACAGAGCAGTGCAGATTCCGCCAAGTATCGGCTGGCACCGAACGAGCTGTCAAACCGGTCCGGCCCCGCCTCGGTGCTGGATTCAGCCAGCTATCGTTTGACCTACCGTGGGAGACCCAGCGCTAGGGAAGATCATTATGAGACCGACTGTACATACCTCTGCGGCTATGCTTGATCATGAGATGTTGTGCCTATTTCTTTATTGGTCAAAATACCCCCTGAAAAGCATGCCGCCCCCGATTGCCAAATTGCCGCCCCTGATCGCCGAGTTGCCTCCCCAGTCAAAATCCCTTAAAATACGCCCTGTTGTCATTCCCTTTCCTGATAATGCCCCATTAGCCATTCTGCCCATTATTTTTTCCAAAGAGGTTCTCGTTCTCACTCACCTGTGTTTCTGATTTCCATTCTGATATGATAACTCTCAGTTAACTCTCAGTCTCAGATAACTCTCAGTCACTCACCTGTGTTTCTGATTTCCATTCTGATATGATAACTCAGTTCGCAGAAGACTATACGATCAAATACCAGGTATAATTGTCCCGTTTCTTTAATCTGATATAGTTTACCACCAGGGTGTTTCACGATGCGAGACAACAGTAGCTTCCACACACTTTATCTGCCCTTGAGGGACTGTTCGAACGGATCACAGATCATTCCAGTCCATCAAGGACAGATGCCGTGTGCCGGCTTGTGGTGCTCGCTGGTCTCTGTCGGCGGTCGCGGCAGACGCGGTGACGGCGTCTGCGAGCAACCCGGCCGTCAGCGGGGAACGCCCTGCAACAGAACGGGAACCCCGGCCGTCGCTGCATCAGGAGCTTACGCAGCCGAAACGACACCCAACTGTCAACTTAAGGTGACGCACGGAATTTTGCACAATATCACCGTCACTTTTAGAGCTTACTTATTATGCAGCGTTCAGTGTATTATTCAAATCTGTCTGCGGAAATCTGATACAAACATGTTAACTTGAGCACACAATTCGGGCATATTTAGAAGTGCTCTTCACATTACAAACTACAGGCAAGATGATCCACGATTTATGCACAATGACCTCACAAACTCGATTAGATTACATTGTTTATGTTTTCACCTGTCGCAAAATTCATGAAATGTTTAAACTACAGTTGTTGTTTATACATCTATCCTGGAAGGATATAAGCAGCTGTCACCATTTCATCCGTCACAAGGCATTTCTTGTACAAACAAACTTTCATCTGGTACTTTTGAACTGTATGCTGTGGTAGTAATGGCCAGAGAATGGAACGCAAGCGATATAATATGTAAAAGAGATGTCTACTATGTGCTATGTGCTTGTTATGTGATTTGTGCTTCAGAGGTGAAAATACACTAGCCCTTACCCCTATCTCTAAGAGACCCTCCCTCTTAACCCTCGCCCTACGGGGGGGGGGGGCTGACAGCCCCCCTGAGGTTTTTATTGAATAACTTTTGACACATGCAGTGCATCTTGCTGAAATTTTCGGTAGCTGAGTTTACAAAAATTATACGTATGCTGAAAAAAGTCGTTGAAATGGATGAGAAATTTGAGAAATAATGACGTTTTGATGACGTCATGTTGGTAAAAATATAAATATTTTAAAAATCATAAAAACAGAGTTTAAAAGCAAATTGAAAACGCAAATCACTTAAGATACAAAATGGCATTTTCTTTAAAATAGCAATCTCGGATTTTCAAAATTGTGTGGTTTTTGACCCCTAAAATAAAATAAAACAGATTTTATTTTTTTTGAAAAATCCCCACAAAATCAAAATTTTCAAAAATATAAAAAACGGAATATATATATGAGAGAACTGAGTATGGACAATACACAAACCAAATTTCAAAGCAATATCTTCATTTTTGACTGAATGATGGCTCCCTAAGTGTAAGAATCTGATGACGTCATTTAAAAAAAACTTGTTTTGATTTTTTTTTACTAGACATGAACAAATAATTACCTTTTCTGTATTTCTGAGCTAAAACTGGTCTAGGAACATGCCTTTTTATTTACATTTATCAATTTATAATTTTTAGGTTTTCTGAAGAGCAAAATCGCTGTTGTGGACGTGGTAAATCCGAGGTCATTCACTTGACCTGGAAGGTCACCCGTTGATCTGAAACCTAAAAATCGAATACTGTTAGATTCCTCTCATGACAGGCAACATGCTGGTTCTTATCGCATTGCTCTAAGTTGCTTGGTTTGGAAGTTAACATGGTGGGGGCTGTCATGCCCCCCCCCCCCTAGGGCGAAGGTGAAAAAAGCTCCCGTAGGACGAGGGTTCACTACTGTGGTACTACTGTGGTAACTACTGTGGCCAGAAAAACTCTCTAAAGACCGAAGCGTGGTCTTCCGACTCTAAAGAGCCCATGACATCGCGCTTCGCGCAGTCTCGTCGGCCCTTTTCGGCGCGCGCAGCGCGCCGAAAAGGGTCCCTGGCATCCAGGGGGGGGGGGGGGGGGGCTTCCCCCCACCCCATGGCTACGTGCCTGGCCACACCTGCCATACTACATTTTCCGCCCATGTACGCAGTTATACGTTGCTTTGGTAACTGCAGTGGGTACCAGTGTTCGTCACGGGCCCACCAACCACCAGCCAGGCCCAGCCCAGACCCATGAACACCAAGCCCAGGCCCGGACCAGTCCCGGTCAAATTGAGAATATTGAGGCCCAGGCCCGTCCGGCCCATTCAGATTAGGCATATCTTATTTTCACAAAAATTGCAATAATTATCCTAGCATATTTACTTATATACTATAAATGTGAAACAATGGTTTTAGGTATGTTTTGCCAGAAATTGCAGTTTCTTAACCCGCGCACTGCAGGGCCTTTGCGCCGAACACGAACTGCAGGGGGTTGATTTCCGCCCCCCCCCCTGAGATCTCAAAAACTACGCTACGTAGCGAGAATCAGAAAATAACATTTGATAGCTTCATACATGTTCTATCGAAAGTATTCTGTGTTATTTTAGGTCAGGTCAAAATTAAGGTTACCAGAGGTCATCAAAGGTCAAATTTTCCAGTTTTTCCTGTTTTAGGACATTGCTCCAGAAATTCCCACATATCTCAGAAACAATGCTAGTTAGAAACAAACTGAAAAAAGCAAACACCAGCCAGTGAAATTTGAAATCGGAAAGGTTTCTTCAGATTTGATCTCAGGTCAATAACCAATTTTTTTTGCTATTCACTTTGTACCTAATAAAGATAACGGAAAACTGTTTACGTCATTGTGTTTATCTTTTCAAGACGCTTTGAATGATATACATGGTGACCTTGTTAAGTCAACCTAATTTATTTAACCTCAGGTCAAGGTCAAGTGGGGACCCAAGTAGGGAATGTTGCACATGGGAAGACGTGTCCCGACGAGACAAATACATGGATGTCTGTTTTACTTCTCTATCTTTATTATGTCGGGAGTTATTGACAAAAAAGTGATGGTGACCTCGCATGACCTCAAATGACCCAATAGGGGTCACTGAACAAAAATTACACTTGGTTCATTAAGGATATCCTATAATAACATCATCCAGAAGTAATTGGACTAATATCATGCATATCCTTGAAATAGGAAGCATTTGTATATTTCCCCATTGACTTATTATGGGGAGGTTACGAAATTGACCTGATCTTAAGTCACCGATATCGAAATTCCGAGATTAACGAATTGTAAGTACTAATGCCCTCATGACATCCTGTAAGTTTCAAACTGATCGGTGAAAACCTCTGTCTTTGGCACAACTGCAAACATTTTTGGAGGTGGGGTCACTTGACCTGGTCTGGTGACCTGACCTGAGATGACCCGAGGATATTTTTTTTCTCCAAGTGTGCGCAATGGATGTCCTAACAGGTGTACCAAAACCCGGCGGCGCTGCGTGCCGCCGTTTTTCGCTATCTTTGAAAAACCTTTGGGGGGAGGGGGGGGGGGGGGGCGGAAATCAACCCCCTTTGCAGTGCGCGGGTTAACATACATACTAAGTTGAAATTGGCAAAAGAAAACACTGGCAATGTTTTGTCAGAAATAGCAGGTTCTTAACAGAAATGATAAGTTGACATTGATCAAAGAGAACACTGGCAAGCCGCAAGCATGTCATGATGGTTGTGGCTTATAGCGCACCGACTGCTGTGGTTATTTGGCGCCCAAGCCTCAGTGGAAAGAATGTCAAAATCAAGGACAGAAGATTTAATCCATGCTGAGGTAAGACACATGAGGTTAAATACATATAACATAAGACAAAGGTGCCTTCGCCACAATGATAACTTGATGATTAACACGCGCCCTGGAGGGGGGGGGGGGCGAAATCCGCCCACCCCTCCAGTTTTTCGAGGATAGCGCAAAAACGGCGGCGCGCAGCGCCACCGTTTTTTGTATACCTATTTAGAAATGAACTGCCCGCATTATGTAAAATACTTGGCCTCAGGTCATCTCAGGTCAGGTCACCAGACCAGGTCACGTGATGACCTCAACTCCAAAACGTTTGCAGTAGTACCACAGCCACAGTTTTACGGCGATCGGTTTCAATCTTGCAGGACTTCATAAGGTCATAGATACCAACAATTTGTTCAACTCGGATTTCTAATATCGGTGACCTAAGGTCAGGTAAATTGTGTGACCGCCAACACGGTTTTATCAATAACTATCGATATAATGAAGATAGAGAAGAGAAAATGGTACCAATATGTTTGTCTCGTCGAGACACGTCTCCCAATATGCAACATGACCAACTTGAGTCACCACTTGACCTTGACCTGAGGTCAGATTTCTCAGTTGACCTAACCCGGTCACCATGAATATGATTCAAAGCGCCTTGACAAGACACGCGATGGCGTAAACATTATTGCTTTATCTTTATTAGGTAAAAGGTTATTTGGGAAAAACGGTTTTGAAAACAAAATCACCTTTTTGACATTCGACGACCTCTGGAGCCTAAACTAATGACCTGAGCTCAACTTTGAGGACACCTATGTCGATTGCATTTTTCAATGACTTTCGATTACTTTTTCCCGTTTGCTGCTAACTATCATAGTTTCCGAGATATTTGGAGGTGTTCGAACCGAAGTCTTGAAAACTTGAAAATCTGACCCTTGATAACCTCTGGTGACCTCAATATTGACGTGAAAAAAAATAACGAAATACTTTCGAAAGAGCTTGTCTCGAGCTATCTAAAGTCGTTTCCCGCTTGTCGCTACGTTGCGTGGTTTTCGAGATCATAGGGGGTGGGCGAAATCCGCCCCCCCCCCTCCAGGGCGTGTAATTATCAAAGGCCCTCCAGGGCGCGTGTTAACTCTCGCACTACGTGAGCTTTTTCACCTTCGCCCTACGAGGAGGGGGGGGGGGGCTGACAGGCCCCCTGTTAACTTCCAAACCAATCAACTTAGAGCAATGCCGTAAGAACCAGCATGTTGCCTGTCATGAGCGGAATCTAACAGTATGCGAGTTTTAGGCTTCAGGTCAACGGGTGACCTTCCAGGTCAAGTGAATGACCTCGGATTTACCACGTCCAGAACAGCGATTTTGCTCTTCAGAAAACCTCAAAATTGGAAATTGATAAATGTAAATAAAAAGGAATTTCCTAGACCAGTTTTGGCTCAGAAATACAGAAAAGGTAATTATTTGTTCGTATCTTGTCAAAAAAAAGTCAAAAAGAGTTTTTAAAAAATGACGTCATCAGTTTCTTACACTTAGGGAACCATCACTCAGTCAAAAATGAAGATATTGCTTTGCAATTTGGTATGGATACTATCCATGCTCAGGACATCTCATCACAGCGAGACATATCACAGCGAGACATCTCATCACAGCGAGACATCTCATCACAGCGAGACATCTCATCACAGCGAGACACATCACAGCGAGACATCTCATCACAGCGAGACATCTCATCACAGCGAGACATATCATCACAGCTAGACATCTTACCACAGCAATACATCTCATCACAGCGAGACATCTCATCACAGCGAGACATCTCATCACAGCGATACATCTCATACAGCGAGACATCTCATACAGCGAGACATCTCATCACAGCGATACATCTCATACAGCGAGACATCTCATACAGCGAGACATCTCATCACAGCGAGACATCTCATCACAGCGAGACATATTACAGCGATACATCTCATCACAGCGAGACATCTCATCACAGCGAGACATCTCACCACAGCGAGACATATCATCACAGCGAGACATCTCATCACAGCGAGACATATTACAGCGATACATCTCATCACAGCGAGACATCTCATCACAGCGAGCCATCTCATCACAGCGAGACATATCATCACAGCTAGACATCTCACCACAGCGATACATCTCATCACAGCGAGACATCTCATCACAGCGAGACATCTCATCACAGCGATACATCTCATCACAGCGAGACATATCACAGCGATACATCTCATCACAGCGATACATCTCATCACAGCGAGACATCTCACCACAGCGATACATCTCATCACAGCGAGACATATCATCACAGCGATACATCTCATCACAGCGAGACATCTCATACAGCGATACATCTCATCACAGCGAGACATCTCACCACAGCGAGACATATTACAGCGAGACATCTCATCACAGCGAGACATCTCATCACAGCGATACATCTTATCACAGCTAGACATCTCATCACAGCGAGACTTCTCATCACAGCGAGACATCTCATCACAGCGAGACATATCATCACAGCGATACATCTAATCACAGCGATACATCTCATCACAGCGAGACATCTCATACAGCGATACATCTCATCACAGCGAGACATCTCACCACAGCGAGACATATTACAGCGAGACATCTCATCACAGCGAGACATCTCATCACAGCGAGACATCTTATCACAGCTAGACATCTCATCACAGCGAGACTTCTCATCACAGCGAGACAACTCATCACAGCGAGACATATCATCACAGCGATACATCTAATCACAGCGATACATCTCATCACAGCGAGACATCTCATACAGCGATACATCTCATCACAGCGAGACATCTCATCACAGCGAGACATATTACAGCGAGACATCTCATCACAGCGAGACATCTCATCACAGCGAGACATCTCATCACAGCGAGACATCTCATCACAGCGATACATCTCATCACAGCCTGACATCTCATCACAGCGATACATCTCATCACAGCGAGACATCTCATCACAGCGATACATCTCATCACAGCCTGACATCTCATCACAGCGAGACATCTCATCACAGCGAGACATCTCATCACAGCGAGACATCTCATCACAGCGAGACATCTCATCACAGCGAGACATCTCATCACAGCCTGACATCTCATCACAGCGATACATCTCATCACAGCGAGACATATTACAGCGAGACATCTCATCACAGCGAGACATCTCATCACAGCGAGACATCTCATCACAGCGAGACATATCATCACAGCGAGACATATCACAGCGAGACATCTCATCACAGCGAGACATATCATCACAGCGAGACATCTCATCACAGCGAGACATATCATCACAGCGAGACTTCTCATCACAGCGAGACATCTCATCACAGCGAGACATATCATCACAGCGAGACATCTCATCACAGCGAGACATATCATCACAGCGAGACTTTTCATCACAGCGAGACATCTCATCACAGCGATACATCTCATCACAGCGAGACATATTACAGCGAGACATCTCATCACAGCGAGACATCTCATCACAGCGAGACATCTCATCACAGCGAGACATATTACAGCGAGACATCTCATCACAGCGAGACATCTCATCACAGCGAGACATCTCATCACAGCGATACATCTCATCACAGCGAGACTTCTCATCACAGCGAGACATCTCATCACAGCGAGACATATCATCACATCGAGACATCTCATCACAGCGAGACATCTCATCACAGCGAGACATATTACAGCGAGACATCTCATCACAGCGAGACATCTCATCACAGCGAGACATCTCATCACAGCGATACATCTCATCACAGCGAGACTTCTCATCACAGCGAGACATCTCATCACAGCGAGACATATCATCACAGCGATACATCTAATCACAGCGATACATCTCATCACAGCGAGACATATCATACAGCGATACATCTCATCATAGCGAGACATCTCATCACAGCGAGACATATTACCACAGCGATACATCTCATCACAGCGATACATCTCATCACAGCGAGACATCTCATCACAGCGAGACATATTACCACAGCGATACATCTCATCACAGCGATACATCTCATCACAGCGAGACATATTACAGCGAGACATCTCATCACAGCGAGACATCTCATCACAGCGATACATCTCATCACAGCGAGACATCTCATCACAGCGAGACATCTCATCACAGCGAGACATCTCATCACAGCGAGACATCTCATCACAGCGAGACATCTCATCACAGCGAGACATCTCATCACAGCGAGACATCTCATCACAGCGATACATCTCATCACAGCGATACATCTAATCACAGCGATACATCTCATCACAGCGAGACATCTCATACAGCGATACATCTCATCACAGCGAGACATCTCACCACAGCGAGACATATTACAGCGAGACATCTCATCACAGCGAGACATCTCATCACAGCGAGACATCTCATCACAGCGATACATCTCATCACAGCGAGACATCTCATACAGCGATACATCTCATCACCGCGAGACATCTCACCACAGCGAGACATATTACAGCGAGACATCTCATCACAGCGAGACATCTAATCACAGCGAGACATCTTATCACAGCTAGACATCTCATCACAGCGAGACTTCTCATCACAGCGAGACATCTCATCACAGCGATACATCTCATCACATCGATACATCTCATCACAGCGAGACATATTACAGCGAGACATCTCATCACAGCGAGACATCTCATCACAGCGATACATCTCCTCACAGCGAGACATCTCATCACAGCGAGACATCTCATCACAGCGAGACATCTCATCACAGCGAGACATCTCATCACAGCGAGACATATTACAGCGAGACATCTCATCACAGCGAGACATCTCATCACAGCGAGACATCTCATCACAGCGATACATCTCATCACAGCAAGACTTCTCATCACAGCGAGACATCTCATCACAGCGAGACATATCATCACAGCGAGACATCTCATCACAGCGAGACATCTCATCACAGCGAGACATCTCATCACAGCGAGACATATTACAGCGAGACATCTCATCACAGCGAGACATCTCATCACAGCGAGACATCTCATCACAGCGATACATCTCATCACAGCGAGACTTCTCATCACAGCGAGACATCTCATCACAGCGAGACATATCATCACAGCGATACATCTAATCACAGCGATACATCTCATCACAGCGAGACATCTCATACAGCGATACATCTCATCATAGCGAGACATCTCATCACAGCGAGACATATTACCACAGCGGTACATCTCATCACAGCGATACATCTCATCACAGCGAGACATCTCATCACAGCGAGACATATTACCACAGCGATACATCTCATCACAGCGATACATCTCATCACAGCGAGACATATTACAGCGAGACATCTCATCACAGCGAGACATCTCATCACAGCGATACATCTCATCACAGCGAGACATCTCATCACAGCGAGACATCTCATCACAGCGATACATCTCATCACAGCGAGACATCTCATCACAGCGAGACATCTCATCACAGCGAGACATCTCATCACAGCGAGACTTCTCATCACAGCGAGACATCTCATCACAGCGAGACATCTCATCACAGCGAGACATCTCATCACAGCGAGACATCTCATCACAGCGAGACATCTCATCACAGCGATACATCTCATCACAGCGAGACATCTCATCACAGCGAGACATCTCATCACAGCGAGACATCTCATCACAGCGAGACATCTCATCACAGCACGAGACATCTCATCACAGCGATACATCTCATCACAGCGATAGCATCCTCCATCACAGCGAGACATCTCATCACAGCGAGACATCTCTCATCACATCGAGCACATCTCATCACAGCGAGACATCTCATCACATCGAGACATCTCATCACAGCGAGACATCTCATCACAGCGAGACATCTCATCACAGTGAGACATCTCATTACAGCGAAGGACATCTGATCGAGCGAGACAACTAACCACAGCGAGACATCCTATCGCACTTCGCTTACGATCTGTCATTGGTCACAACTCACTTTTCACAGCTCACTCTGCAGCACACAGGACCAGAGGTGCAAAAAATGTCTAGGGTGTCACCAATTCATTTTCAGAGCACAAAATCTGTCACATTACGTGACAACATCATTATGGGACCCCTGAAACTTGTTGTTTTTAGAGTCCTAAGTTGGATGTGTTCAGGGTATTCAAAATGCTTCAGAAGTTGTAATTTATATTTTCCAGAAAATATTTAAACATCTTGACTTTCCAGAGATATAACACACCAAAAAGTTAACTAACAGAGAGATGGCAATGTTACACACACACACACAAAAAATCATATGAGATATCTTACATAAAACTGGATCGAAGTTGAGAAAATGTAGTTTGTGGTCAATGTAAAAACTGATACCATCGCAAATTTAGTATTATTGTAAGCAGGTATGACCTACCTACCTACCTACCAATATTGGATAACTCCAGAGATATTAATTCATATATAATTAATATCTCTGGAGCCATACATACATAATTCAAAAGTACCCATAATAACTAAGATTTCCTATAGAATGGGATAGACTGTTCTTATGTTAGAGCGGTAACCAGGAATATTGATGGTTTGGCCAATGTGAGGAGAACATTACAATCAATGTTGTAATGTTTCCTGATTTAGGCAATATTTTAGTTATTCGGCGCGCTCCTACTTCGTTATACTTGTTTACCTATGATGATGTGCGTGTGTGAAAAGCTACTCTGTTGTGGACCTAATGTGAATATAATCTGAATCTGATTCTCATGTTTATACCCCAAATTGCACTTTATTTTAATAAGCTAGTTCACTTTGTTTCTTGATTTTGAACATTTTATTTTATGAATATCATTTCTTGCTCCGAATTGGACAGTCCAAAAATTGTACAGGTTTTGCAATCCCTTAATTTCTTATTGTTATGGTTTAACCCTATTCCCTGCGGGGCGGCCAGAATTACGTTAACCTGCGGGGGGGGGGGGGGGCAGATTCTCTGCCCCCCCCCCCCCCCACCAGAGATCTCGAGAACCGCTCGGTTCGATTTCGATGGGGAAAACGTCATTCGATGCGTCAAGACAATATCTCTCTTTTTTGGATCTCCTACATTTTTGTTTTGTTCAAAAATGGGGGGGCCAGGGTGCACAAAAAATCCGAACATTTGTTTTTTTTTGTGTTTTTTAAAAACCATTGCGGCCATGTGGCTCGACCGATTTCCATGCCTCAAACGTTTTTGAGCTTCAAATGTACTGGTCTTTAATATGTTAAAAGACGCAAAACAAAATAAAAATAATTAGGGCTTATTCAGGGAATGTATAAGGACTTTCTGAGAGAGAGAGAGAAAAAAAATGTGTTATTCGTGATTGTTTGGGGACGACATGAACGTCACATGTGGGCATTATATACTGTAATTTGTTAAATTTGATATATTGCGCATAGGCGGATCCAGGCAAAAAATGGGGCACCATGCGCGTAACGCCTTTATCATCTTACTAATTTGAAGTTGGACCTAATTTGAGGGTGGGTATCGCCTCCCATTTTTTTATCCTGAGTGCGCCTCTGCCTCTCAAATATGTATAAATCCCAGTATCTATAATGAATATTCCATTGCAACTGTTTCTGACGCATTTATTGCACTGCAAACCACGAAGAAAGTATGCGCCGCAAAACCAGCATTCGTAACACCCTCACTCAAAACAGAAGCCTGGAAACCGCCTCTACTGGACCGTTTTTTTCTTCACATTTTTTGACACAACACGCGCCATTCAATTTTGGGAAAAACTCACAAAGTTTCAGGACGCTAGGTCTAACGGTTGAGAAGCGGCAAGTGAAAAACTACCGGGGGGCAGAATCTGCCCCGCAGGGAATAGGGTTAACCCTATTAACGTGGCAGGATCCTGGCTACCCCTATTAATGGCAAGG
The DNA here is from genome assembly GCA_036785665.1 of Chirona hameri. Lineage (NCBI taxonomy): Eukaryota > Metazoa > Arthropoda > Thecostraca > Balanomorpha > Balanidae > Chirona > Chirona hameri. Next base: position 512 of record JAXIVJ010002194.1, on the reverse strand, counting down.
GGGGCGGATTCCGCCCCCCCCCCGGAGATCTCGAGATCTACCCGTACCAATTTTCAAAAATGAAACAGCGTTTGATTCCCCTCAACACGATCTACATGTTCTGAAATATAAATAAAAAAATCGAAATGTGTGATAGGGAGCAACAGGGGCAAAAACTACCAATATTAAGCCATTTTCAAGAAGGGTTTTGCGTTTGGGGCGTTTGGGGCGATTGGGGCGATTGGGGCGATTGGGGCGTTTTGGGTAAATGGGTCTATAACTCGTAAGAACCCGGCTTTTCCTCGGTGATTTTTGATATCAATCGCAACTTTATGAATTAATGCATTTTTCTGGAAATTCCATTTTTAATGATAACATCATAGTTTTACTTTAAAATTAACAATTTTCATCTTAAACTAGCTCTGGCACTCTGGTGATGCCAGATGGCTGTGGTGGTTTGGGGCGTTTGGTGAGACTCCATCTTGGTCGAATCCCGGATGTACGGGGTTCGGGAAATGGTCATATTTTGCAAC
>JAXIVJ010002193.1:12500-110000 GCA_036785665.1 Chirona hameri | reverse complement strand
ACCACACACACACACACACACACACACACTACACACACCACACACACACACACACCACACTACACACACACACACACTACACACACGATCATCACACACACACAGCACACACACACATCTACACCACACATCACACTACACACACACACACACACACTACACACTCACAACTCATGTCACACACCCAAGTCTCCACTCTGCCCACCGCTGCCCGACTATCTATCACCTCCTCAAGCTGACCGCCGCCGGCCGTGCCGCCGCCGCCGTGTCCGTGCCGCCCTAGATCGGTTCCTGTGCAGCCGTCTCGATGAGTTATGAGGTGTGATTTTTTTCAGGACTTTTGGGTCCTGTGATTCAACAGGTCGTATCAAGTTTTGGTGACGAACTGACAGACGGTGCGGTGACGGCGCGTGCGCGCGTGCGCCATTCGTTTAACATGGGAAACGCGACCTTGTGAACTCGCGAAACATGGGCAAGTTTCGCCCGGTTCCCCGGCCGCTTGCTCGGCAACCGAGCATCGCAGGGATATGCGAGCACACAATTGTGATAGATAATCGATTGACCTTGCGTATAGGATGTCGTCCAGAGCGATGCTCGTGCCACGTGCAAAGTTGTGACCACTTTCATGAAAAAAATGGCATATTCAGGATTTAAAATTGGTTGCTCGGAAACCGTTCGACATAGAAGGCTGAACGGGCACCATCTTGCAGGCGCAGCGACCGTCTTCAAATTATATGTGTTACTCAAAGCTGTGTGACTAATATTTTGGAGTTGAAGTTGAAATGCAATATTTTCGGACCAATTAATGCTTCACACCGCCGTAACACCCAAAACGAGGACAAACTTGCCCGGCAATTTACACAGACGGATAGCGCCGTTCTTGCTGATCTATATCCACCCAAAATATTATGTAAATCGCTCATAGGTAACTTATGCTGAAGTCAAACGTAAACGATTACCGACGCTAACGTTGCGGAAATAATTGCGTCGAATAAAATATCAACGGTTAAGTTTTCCCAACACTGACACTGCCGCAGTCAATTCATCAATGAGCGCATGACTAGCAGAGGTCGCACCTCCCTCCCGGGGAGATTTTGTTGAAGCCGGTTGACATCGCCTAAAATGTTTTTGGCAGAGACTGCGACACGGGAACGAGATACGGTAAGAAGATATGGGAACGAAATACGGCAACAAGATACGGAAACTGGGTACGAGAAAGGGATGCTGGAACGAGATACGGGAACAGGATACGGGAATAAGATGCGGTAACTAGATATGGTAAGGAGATATCGGAACGGTGTACTAGATACGGGAATAAGATACGGGAGCGGGATACGGGGGCGGATACGGGAACGGGATACGGGAACGTGATACAGGAACGTGATACGGGAACGTGATACGGGAACGTGATACGGGAATGGAATACAGAAACAAGATACGGCAACGGGATAAGGAAACGAGGACTGGAGTGGGAGCGCGATACGGGATATTGGAACGGGATACGGTAACGGGATACGGGAATGGGATACGGGAATAGGATACGGGAATGGGATACGGGAACAGAATATGGGATACGGGCACAGAATACGGGAACGGATATGGGAACGGGATACGGGGAACGGGATACGGGAATGTGGTACGGGAACGGGATACTGGAACGGGATACGGGAACGAGATACGGGAACGGGATACAGGAACGCGATACGGGAGCGGTCATACAGGAACGTGATACGGGAACGTGATACGGGAATCGGATACGGAAACAAGATACGGAAACGGGATACGGGAACGGGGACTGGAGTGGGAAGGCGATACGGGATACTGGAACGGGATACGGCAACGGGATACGGGAATGGGATACGGGAATGGGATACGGGAATGGGATACGGAATAGGATACGGGAATGGGATACGGGAATGGTATACGGGAATGGGATACGGGAATGGGATACGTGAATGGGATACGGTAATAGGATACGGGAATGGGATACGGGAATTGGATACGGGAATTGGATAGGGGAATGGGATACGGGAATGGGATACGAGAATGGGATACGGGAACATGATATGGGATACGGGAACGGGATACGGAAACGGAATACGGGAACGGAATACGGGAACGGAATACGGGAACGGAATACGGGGAACGGAATACGGAACGGAATATGGAACGGAATACAGGAACGGAATACGGGAACGGAATACGGGAACGGGAATACGGGAACGGAATACGGGAACGGGATACGAGAACGGGATACGAGAACGGGATACGAGAACGGGATACGGGAACGGGATACGGGAACGGGATAGGGTAACGGGATACATACGGAAACAGGATACGGGAACAGGATACGGGAACTGGATACGGGAACGGGATACGGGAACGGGATACGGAGAGCTTGATACGGGAACAGGATACGAGAACGAGATACGGGAACGGCATACGGGAGACGGGAACGGAATACGGGAATGGGATACGGGAACGGGATACGGGAACGGGATACGGGAACGGGATACGGGAACGGGATACGGGAACGGGATATGGGAACGGGATACGGGAACGGGAGACGGGAACGGGATACGGGAACGGGATACGGGAACGGGATACGGGAACGGGATACGGGAACGGGATACGGGAACGGGATACAGGAACGGGGTACGGGATACGGGAACGGGATACGGGAAAGGGATACGGGAACGGGATACGGGGCACGAGAACTGGATACGGGAACGGGATACGGGAACGGGATACGAGAACGGGATACGGGATACGGGATACGGAAACGGCATACGGGAATGGGATACAGAATACGGGATACGGGAACGGATACGGGAACGGGATACGGAACGGGATACAGGAACGGGATACGGGAACGGGAAACGGGAACGGGATACGGGAACGGGATACAGTTACAGGATAAGGGAACGGGATACGGGAACGGGATACGGGAACGGGATACGGGAACGAGATACGGGAACGGGATACGGGAACGGGATACGGGAACGTGATACGGGAACGGGATACGGGATACGGAAACGACATACGGGAATGGGATACAGGATACGGGATACGGGATACGGGATACGGGATACGGCAACGGGATACGGGAACAGGGAACAGGATACGACAACGGGATACGGAATCTGGATACGGGAGCTGATTAAGGGATTCGGTAACGGTATACGGGATACATGGAATGGGATACCGGAACGGATAGCGGAACGGGATACCGGAACGGGATACGGGAACCTGGATACGGGAACAGGGAACGGGATACAGGCACGGGATACGGGAACGGAGATACGGGAACGGGATACGACAACGGGATACGGGAATGTGATACGGGAACGGGATACGGGAACGGGATACGGGAACGGGATACGGGAACGGAATACGGGAACGGGATACGGGATACGGGAACGGGATACGGGATACGGGAACGGGATACGGGAACGGGGTACGGGAACGGGATACGGGAACGGGAACGGGATACGTAATACGGAATTTGGTATACGGAATACGGAATACGAGATACGAAATACGGGAATACGGAATAATGAATACGGAATACGGAATACGGGACACTAGAAACGGCTAGCATATATACATAAACTGGCTATATAAATTGCGCATCGCGCAATAAAGGCCATCTAGTCTCTATCTAGTCTCTATATTATAAATCCCAAAAGATGACCCGCCGCCGCCGCCGCCGCGCCGCCGCCGCCGGAGTGACGCCCTAAATCGGTTCCTGTGCAGTCGTCTGATGAGTTATGAACGCGATTTTTTCAGGACTTTTGGGTCCCGTGATTCAACAGGTCGTACCAAGTTTTGGTCTCCATCCGACCGGCGGTACGGCGTTGGCACGTGTGCGCGTGCGCCATTCGTTTAACATGGGAAACGCGACATTGTGAAATCGCGAAAAACGGCCAAGTTTCGCGCGGTTTCCCGGCCGGTTGCTCGGCAACCGAGAGTCGCAGCGATATGCAAGCAACACTATGCGATAGATAATTGATTGGCCTTGCGCATAGAATGTCGCCCAGAGAGATGCGCGGGCCACGTGCAAAGTTGTGACCACTTTCATGATACAATTGACATATTCAGGATTTAAATTGGTGCTCGGAAACCGTTCGACGTAGAAGGCTGAGCCGGGCACCATTTTGCAGGCGCAGCGACCGTCTTCAAATTATATATGTTACTCCAAGCTGTGTGACTAATATTTTGGAGTTGAAATTGAAATGTAATATTTTTGGACAATGTAATCCTTCACACCGCCGTAACACCCAAAACGAGTACAAACTTGACCGGCAAATTTACACAGACGGATAGCGCCGTTCTTGCTGACCTATATCCACCCAAAATATTATGTAAATCGCTCATAGGTAACTTATGCTGAAGTCAAACGTAAACGATTACCGACGCTAACGTTGCGAAATAATTGCGTCGAATAAAATAACATCGTTGAAGTTTGCCCAAGACTGACACTGCCGCAGTCAAATTCATCAATGAGCGCATGACTAGCAGACGTCGCACCTCCCTCCCGGGGAGATTTTGTTAAAGCCGGTTGACATATTTCAGGTATGTAAACAGCTACAATGTTTTGGCCGAGACTGCGACACGGGAACGAGATACGGTAAGAAGATATGGGAACGAAATACGGCAACAAGATACGGAAACTGGGTACGAGAAAGGGATGCTGGAACGAGATGCGGGAACAGGATACGGGAATGAGATACGGTAACTAGATATGGTAAGGAGATATCGGAACGGTGTACGAGATACGGGAATGAGATACAGGAACGGTATTCGGGAACGCGATACGGGAACAGGATACGGGAACAGGATACGGGGACAGGATACGGGAACAGGATAGGGAACGGGATACGGGAACGGGATACGGGAACGGGATACGGGAACGGGATACGGGAACGGGATACGGGAACGGGATACGGGAACGGGATACGGAAACGGGATACTGGAACGGGATACGGGAATGGGATACGGGAACGGAATACGGGAACGGGATACGGGAACGGGAGACGGGGACGTGATACGGGAACGTGATACGGGAAACGGGATACGGGAACGGGATACGGGAACGGGATACGGGAACGGGATACGGGAACGGGATACGGGAACGGGATACGGGAACGGGATACGGGAAAGGGATACGGGAATGGGATACGGGATACGGAACGGGATACGGGAACGGGATACGGGAACGGGATACGGGAACGGGATACGGGAATGGGATACGGGAACGAAATACGGGAACGGGATACGGGAACGGGATACGGGAACGTGATACGGGATACGGGATACGGGAACGGGATACGGGATACGGGATACGGGAACGGGATACGGGAACGGGATGGGAACGGGATACGGGAACGGGATACGGGAACGGGATACGGGAACGGGATACGGGAACGGGATACGGGAACGGGATACGGGAACGGGATACGGGAACGGGATACGGGAACGGGATACGGGAACGGGATACAATTACATGATACGGGAATGGGATACGGGAACGGGATACGGGAACGGGATACGGGAACGGGATACGGGAACGGGATACGGGAACGACATACGGGATACGGTAACGGGATACGGGAACGGGATACTGGAACGGGATACGGGAACGGGATACGGGAACAGGATGCGGGAACGGGATACGGGAACGGGATACGGGAACGGGATACGGGAACGGGATACGGGAACGGGATACGGTATCGGGATACGAGAACGGAATACGGGAACGTGATACGTGAACGGGATACGAGAACGGGATACGGGAACGGGATACGGGAACGGGATACGGGAACGGGATACGGGAACGGGATACGGGAACGGGATACGGGAACGGGATACGTGAACGGGATACGGGAACGGGATACGGGAACGGGATACGGGAACGGGATACGGGATACGGGAACGGGAACGGGATACGTAATACGGAATAAGGAATACGGAATACGGAATACGAGATACGGAATACGGAATAATGAATACGGAATACGGAATACGGGACACTAGAAACTGCTAGCATATATACATAAGCTGGCTATATAAATTGCGCATCGCGCAATAAAGGCCATCTAGTCCCTATATTATAAATCCTAAAAGATGACCCGCCGCCGCCGGAGTGACGCCCTAAATCAGCTCCTGTGCAGCCGTCTGATGAGTTATGAGGGTGATTTTTTCAGGACTTTTGGGAATCGTGATTCAACAGGTCGTATCAAGTTTTGGTGACGATCCGACAGACGGTGCGGTGTCGGCGCGTGCGCGCGTGCGCCATTCGTTTAACATGGGAAACGCGACATTGTGAAATCGCGAAAAATGGGCAAGTTTCGCCCGGTTCCCCGGCCTTGCCTATATAATGTCGTCCAGAGCGATGCGCGTGCCACGTGCAAAGTTGTGATCACTTTAATGATAAAATTGGCCTATTCAGGATTTAAATTGGTGCTCGGAAACCGTTCGACGTAGAAGGCTGAACCGGGCACCATTTTGCAGGCGCAGCGACCGTGTTCAAATTATATGTGTGACTCAAAGCTGTGTGACTAATATTTTAGAGTTGAAGTTGAAATGCAATATTTTTGGACCATTTAATGCTTCACACCGCCGTAACACCCAAAACGAAGACAAACGTGACCGGCAAATTTACACAGACGGATAGCACCGTTCTTGCTGACCTATATCCAACCAAAATATTATGTAAATCGCTCATAGGTCAATCGCTCATAGGTTATGTAAATCGCTATGAGCTCATAGGCTCATAGACGCTCATGCTGAAGTCAAACGTAAACGATTACCGACGCTAACGTTGCGAAATAATTGCGTCGAATAAAATAGCATCGTTTAAGTTTGCCCAAGACTGACACTGCCGCAGTCAAATTCATCAATGAGCGCATGACTAGCAGACGTCGCACCTCCCTCCCGGGGAGATTTTGTTGAAGCCGGTTGACATATTTCAGGCATGTAAACCGCTACAATGTTTTGGCAGAGACTGCGGCACGGGAACGAGATACGGTAAGAAGATATGGAACGAAATACGGCAACAAGATACGGAAACTGGTTACGAGAAAGGGATGCTGGAACGAGATACGGGAATGAGATGCGGTAACTAGATATGGTAAGGAGGTATCGGAACGGTGTACTAGATATGGGAATAAGATACGGGAGCGGGATACGGGAGCGGGATACGGGAACGGGATACGGGAACGTGATACAGGAACGTGATACGGGAACGTGATACGGGAATGGAACACAGAAACAAGATACGGAAACGGGATACGGGAACGGGGACTGGAGTGGGAGCGCGATAACGGCATACGGGAACGGGATACGGAAACGGGATACGGGAACGGCAACGGAATACGGAATATGAGATACGGAATACGGAATTCGGAATACGGAATACAGAATACGGAATACGGAACACGGCATACGGGAAACAGCTAGCATATATGAATTAGCTGCCTATATAAATTGCGCATCGCGCAATACTGGCCTTCTAGTCCCTATATTATAAATCCTAAAAGATGACCCGCCGCCGCCGGAGTGACGCCCTAAATCGGTTCCTGTGCAGTCGTCTGAGGAGTTGAGAGGTTTTTTTTCAGGACTTTTGGGTCCCGTGATTCAACAGGTCGTATCAAGTTTTGGTGACGATCCGACTGACGGTGCGGTGTTGGCACGTGCGCGCGTGCGCCATTCGTTTAACATGGGAAACGCGACATTGTGAAATCGCGAAAAACGGACAAGTTTCGCGCGGTTCCCCTGCTGCTTGCTCGGCAACCGAGCGTCGCAGCGATATGCGAGCAACACTATGTGATAGATAATCGATTGGCCTTGCGTATAGAATGTCGTCCAGAGCGATGCGCGGGCCACGTGCAAAGTTGTGACCACTTTCATGATAAAATTGGCATATTCAGGATTTAAATTGGTGCTCGGAAACCGTTTGACGTAGAAGGCTGAACCGGGCACCATTTTGCAGGCGCAGCGACCGTCTTCAAATTATATGTGTTACTCCAAGCTGTGTGACTAATATTTTGGAGTTGAAGTTGAAATGCAATATTTTTGGACAATTTAATCCTTCACACCGCCGTAACACCCAAAACGAGTACAAACTTGACCGGCAAATTTACACAGAGGGATAGCGCCGTTCTTGCTGACCTATATCCACCCAAAATATTATGTAAATCGCTCATAGGTACCTTATGCTGAAGTCAAACGTAAACGATTACCGACGCTAACGTTGCGAAATAATTGCGTCGAATAAAATAGCATCATTTAAGTTTGCCCAAGACTGACACTGCCGCAGTCAAATTCATCAATGAGCGCATGACTAGCAGACGTCGCACCTCCCTCCCGGGGAGATTTTGTTAAAGCCGGTTGACATATTTCAAGCATGTAAACCGCTAAAATGTTTTGGCAGAGACTGCGACACGGGAACGAGATACGGTAAGAAGATATCGGAACAAAATACGGCAACAAGATACGGAAACTGGGTACGAGAAAGGGATGCTGGGACGAGATACGGGAACAGGATACGGGAATAAGATGCAGTAACTAGATATGGTAAGGAGATATCGGAACGGTGTACTAGATACGGGAATAAGATACGGGAACGGGATACGGGAACGGGATACGGGAACGTGATACAGGAACGTGTTACGGGAACGTGATACGGGAATGGAATACAGAAACAAGATACGGAAACGGGATACAAGAACGGGATACTAAAACGGGATACGGGATACGGAAATGGGATATGGGATACGGGAACTGGATACGGGAACTGGATACGGGAACTGGATACGGGAACGGGATACGGGATACATGATCAGAATACGGGAACGGGATACGGGAACGGGATAGGGCAACGGGATGCGGGAACGGGATACGGGAACGGGATACGGGAACGGGATACGGGAACGGGATACGGGAACGGGATACGGGAACGGGATACGGGAACGGAATACGGGAACGGAATACGGGAACGGGATACGGGAACGGGATACGGGAAACGGGAACGGGATACGGGGACGGGATACGGGAACGGGATACGGGATCGGGATACGGGAACGGGATACGGGATACGGGATACGGGAACGGGATACGGGAACGGGATACGGGAACGGGATACGGGAACGGGATACGGGAACGGGATACGGGAACGGGATACGGGAACGGGATACGGGAACGGGAACGGGATACGGGAACGGAATACGAAAACGGAATACGGAAACAGAATACGGAAACGGGATACGGAAACGAGAACGGGGAACGCAATACGGGAACGGGATACGGGAACGGGATACGGGATACGGGAACGGGAAACGGGAACGGGATACGGGAACGAAATATGGGAACGGGATACGGGAACGAAAGACGGGAACGGGATACGGGAGCGAGATACGAGATACGGAATACGGAGTACATAATACGTAATACGGGATACGGGATACGGGATACAGGATACATGATACAGGATGCGATATAAGGAAACGGGATACAGGAAACGGGATACGGGAGATGGGATACGGGAGATAAGATACGGGAGATGGGATACGGGAGATGGGGATACGGGATACGGGATACGGGATACGAGATACGGGTACGGGATACGGGAACGGGATACGGGAACGGTATACGGAAACGGGATACTGAAACGGGATACGGAAACGGGATAGGAAACGGGATACGGAAACGGGATACGGAAACGGGATACGGAAACGGGATACGGAAACGGGATACGGAAACAGGATACGGAAACGGGATACGGGAACGGGATACGAGAACGGGATACGGGAACGGGATACGGGAACGGGATACGGGAACGGGATACGGGAACGGGATACCGGAACGGGATACCGGAACGGGATACCGGAACGGGATACCGGAACGGGATACCGGAACGGGATACGGGAACGGGATACGGGAACGGGTTACAAGAACAAGACACGGTATACGGGCACGGGATACGTAAACAGGATACGGAAACGGGATACGGGAACGGAATACGGGAACAGGACACGGGAACGGGATACGGGAACAGGATACGGGAACAGGATACGGGAACAGGATACGGGAACAGGATACGGGAACAGGATACGGGAACAGGATACGGTAACAGGATACGGGAACAGGATACGGGAACAGGATACGGGAACAGGATACGGGAACAGGATACGGGAACGGGATACGGGAACGTGATACGGGAACGGGATACGGGAACGGGATACGGGATACGGGAACGGGATACGGGAACGGGAACGGGAACGGGATACAGTTACATGCTACGGGAATGGGATACAGGAACGGGATACGGGAACGGGATACGGGAACGGGATACGGGAACGGGATACGGGAACGGGATACGGGAACGGGAACGGGATACGGAATATGGAATACGGAATACGAGATACGGAATACGGAAAACGGAATACGGAATACGGAATATGGAATATGGAATACGGAATAAGGAATACGGGACACCGGAAACGGCGAGCATATATAAATTAGCTGGCTATATAAATTGCGCATCGCGCAATACAGGCCCTCTAGTCTCTATATTATAAATCCTAAAAGATGACCCGCCGCCGCCGCCGCCGCCGCCGCCGCCGCCGGAGTGACGCCCTAAATCGGTTCCTGTGCAGTCGTCTGATGAGTTATGAGAGTTATTTTTTTCAGGACTTTTGGGTTCCGTGATTCAACAGGTCGTATTAAATTTTCAGCTTAATAAGACCAAAGGTGCGGTGTCGGCGCGTGCGCGCGTGCGCCATTCGTTTAACATGGGGAACGCGACATTCGGAAATCGCGAAAAACGGGCAAGTTCCTCGCGGTTCCCCGGTCACTTGCTCGGCAACCAAGAGTCGCAGCGGTACGCGAGCAACACTATGTGATAGATAATCGATTGGCCTTGCGTATAGGGTGTCGTCCAAACGGGATACGGGAACGAGATACGGGATCGGGATACGGGAGGGGAGGGGTAACGGGATACGGGAACGGGATACGGGATACGGGAACGGGATACGGGAACGGGATACGGGAACGGGATACGGGAACGGGATACGGGAACGGGATACGGGAACGGGATACGGGAACGGGATACGGGAACGGGATACGGGATACGGGAACGGGATACGGGAACGGGATACGGGAACGTGATACGGGAACGTGATACGGGAACGGGATACGGGAACGGGATACGGGAACGGGATACGGGAACGGGATACGGGAACGGGATACGGGAAAGGGATACCGGAAAAACATACGGGAACGGGATACGGGAACGGGATACGAGAACGGGATACGGGAACGGGATACGGGAACGGGATACGGGAACGGGATACGGGAACGGGATATGGGATACGGGAACGGGATACGGGAACGGGATACGGGAACGGGATACGGGAACTGGAGACGGGAACGGGATACGGGAACGGGATACGGGAACAGGATACGGGAACGGGATACGGGAACGGTATACGGGAACGGGATACGGGAACGGGATACGGGATATGGGATACGGGAACGGGATACGGGATACGGGATACGGGATACGGGATACGGGATACGGGATACGGAAACGGGTACGGGTACGGGATACGGGATACGGGAACGGGATACGGGCACGGGGTACGGGAACGGGAACAGGATACTGGAACAGGATATGGGAACAGGTATTGTATTTTGTATTTTGTATTGCACTTCAGCAGGTTCATCCACACGATTGAGGTTATTATTGAACCATTGTCATACAAAGTTCACATGTCATTCATATGATGATACAGCCTAACTATACTTACATTCGCTGCACAAGCTTACGAGCACGGGACTTACAACTATACACAGTCATCTCACTCAATCCGTTGCGCATCGCTACAGAGTTGTACAGCTTCGATGCGCGATATCCAGAGCAGCGCTTACCATGGTTGTTCTTTGGCCGTGCAATTGATAAGTGAGAAGACTGTCGAGTTGAGCGCGCTACAGCTTCATGGTTGTACGAGAGTTGACATCGCAGTGACAGAGGTCTACAGGTACCGGAACGGGTTATGGGATACGGGAACAGGGTACGGGAACATGATACGGGAACAGGATACGGGAACAGGATACGGTAACAGGATACGGGAACAGGATACGGGAACAGGATACGGGAACAGGATACGGGAACGGGATATGGGAACGGTATACCGAAACGGGATACATGAACGGGATACGGGAACTGGATACGAGAACGGGAACGGGGTGCGGTATACAGGAACGGGATACGGGAACAGGATACGGGAACGGGATACTGGAACGGGATACGGGAATGTGATACGGGATACGGGAACGGGATACGGGAGCAGCATACGGGCAAGGAATACGGCAACGGGGTACGGGATACGGGATACGGGGTACGGGATACAGAATACGGGATACGGTGTGGGGTGTGGGATCCGGGATGCGGGATACGGGATACCAGAACGGGATACAGGAACGGGATACGGGATACGGGAACGGGATATTAGCTGGCTATATAAATTGAAGGCTATATTAATTGCGCATCGCGCAATACAGGCCCTCTAGTAAATCCTAAAAGATGACCCGCCGCCGCCGGAGTGACGCCCTAAATCGGTTCCTGTGCAGTCGTCTGATGAGTTATGAGAGTGATTTTTTCAGGACTTTTGGGTCCCGTGATTCAACAGGTCGTATCAAGTTTTGGTGTCGATCCGACCGACGGTGCGGCGTCAGCACGTGCGCGCGTGCGCCATTCGTTTAACATGGGAAACGCGACATTGTGAAATCGCGAAAAACAGGCAAGTTTCGCGCGGTTCGCCGGCCGCTTGCTAGGCAACCGAGAGTCACAGCGATATGCAAGCAACACTATGTGATAGATAATCGATTGGCCTTGCGTATAGAATGTCGTCCAGAGCGATGTACGTGCCACGTGCAAAGTTGTGACCACTTCCATGATAAAATTGGCATATTCAGGATTTAAATTGGTGCTCGGAAACCGTTCGACGTAGAAGGCTGATCCGGGCGCCATTTTGCAGGCGCAGGGACCGTCTTCAAATTATGTGTTACTCAAAGCTGTGTGACTAATATTTTGGAGTTGAAGTTGAAATGCAATATTTTTGGACAATTTAATCCTTCACACCGCCGTAACACCCAAAACGAGGACAAACTTGACCGGCAAATTTACACAGACGGATAGCGCCATTCTTGCTGACCTATATCCACCCAAAATATTCTGTAAATCGCTCATAGGTAACTCATGCTGACGTCAAACGTAAACGATTACCGACGCTAACGTTGCGAAATAATTTCGTCGAATAAAATAGCATCGCTAAATTTTCCCAAGACTGACACTGCCGCAGTCAAATTCATCAATGAGCGCATGACTAGCTGACGTCGCACCTCCCACCCGGGGAGATTTTGTTGAAGCCGGTTGACATATCTCAGGCACGTAAGCCGCTAAAATGTTTTGGCAGAGACTGCGACACGGGAACGAGATACGGTAAAAAGATATGGGAACGAAATACGGCAACAAGATATGGAAACTGTGTACGAGAAAGGGATGCTGGAACGAGATGCGGGAACAGGATACGGGAATTAGATACGGTAACTAGATATGGTAAGGAGATATCGGAACGGTGTACGAGATACGGGAATGAGATACGGGAGCGGGATTCGGGAGCGGGATACGGGAGCGGGAAACGGGAGCGGGATACGGGAGCGGGATACGGGAGGGGGATACGGGAGCGGGATACGGGAGCGGGATACGGGAGCGGGATACGGGAGCGGGATACGGGAGCGGGATACGGGAGCGGGATACGGGAGCGGGATACGGGAGCGGGATACGGGAGCGGGATACGGGAGCGGGATACGGGAGCGGGATACGGGAGCGGGATACGGGAACGGGATACGGGAACTGGATACGGGAACGGGATACGGGAACGAGATACGGGAACGGGATACAAGAACGGGATACAAGAACGGGAACGGGATACGGAATACGGAATACGAGATACGGAATACGGAATACGGGTTACGGGTTACGGGTTACGGGAACGGGATACGGAAACTAGATACGGGAGCTGATTAAGGATACGGTAACGGTATACGGGATACATGTACTGGATACTGGAACGTGATACGGGCACGGGATACGGCACGGGATACGGGCACGGGATACGGGAACGGGATACGGGAACGGGATACGGGAACGGGATACGGGAACGGGAACGGGATACGGGAACGGGATACGGGGTACGGGATACGGAAACGGGAAACGAGATACGGGATACGGGAACAGGATAGGGGAACGGGATACGGGAACGGGATACGGGCACGGGATACGGGAACGGGATACGGAAACGGGATACGGAAACGGGATGCGGGAACGGGATACGGGAACGGGATACGGGAACGGGATACGGGAACGGGATACGGGAATGGGATACGGGAACGGGATACGGGAACGGGATACGGGAATGGGATACGGGAATGGGATACGGGAACAGGATACAGGATACGGGAACGGGATACAGTTACAGGATACGGGAACGGGATACGGGAACAGGATACGGTAACGGGATACGGGAACGGGATACGGGAACGGGATACGGGAACGGGATACGGGAACGTGATACGGGAACGGGATACGGGAACGGGATACGGGAACGGGATACGGGAACGGGATACGGGAACGGGATACGGGAACGGGATACGGGAACGGGATACGGGAACGGGATACGGGAACGGGATACGGGAACGGGATACGGGAACGGGATACGGGAACGGGATACGGGAACTGGATACGGGAACGAGATACGGGAAACGGATAAGGGAACGGGAACGGGATACGGGAACGTGATACGGGAACGTGATACGGGAACGTGATACGGGAACGTGATACGGGAACGTGATACGGGAACGTGATACGGGAACGTGATACGGGAACGTGATACGGGAACGTGATACGGGAACGGGATACAGGAACGTGATACAGAAACGTGATACGGGAACGGGATACGGGAACGGGATACGGGAACGGGATACGGGAACGGGATACGGGAACGGGATACGGGAACGGGATACGGGAACGGGATACGGGAACGGGATATGGGAACGGGATACGGGAACGGGATACGGGATACGGGAACGGGATACGGGAACGGGATATGGGAACGGGATACGGGAACGGGATACGGGAACGGGATACGGGAACGGGATACGGGAACGGGATACGGGAACGAGATACGGGAACGGGATACGGAATACGAGATACGGAATACGGAATACGGGATACGGAATAAGGAATACGGAATACTAAATACGGAATACGGGATACGGGAAACGGCTAGCATATATAAATTAGCTGGCTATATAGATTGCGCATCGCGCAATACAGGCCCTATGATCTGACTGATACACAATGACCAATGCGATTGATCGCAGCTTTTGAAGAAATAGTTCACCTTGGAACATTTTTAGCAAGCACGATTTGATTATATTTTGAAATAAAATTTATTTTTATATTGTCAAAAATGGTCATACATCGCGCCGATTCACGACAGAAGGTCGTAAATGATTAATGTTATCAAAAATATATACATACTCTCTGAGTCAGAGTTCTGATGTCACGCGAATAAAACAAAAATGTCTCAGCCAATCAGATTCGAAAATAGTCGCGTAAGGATAGACCAACCGGCGGCCGGCGGCTCGCTTGCTAGCACCAGCTGCAAGCTGATTGGCTGGTTGTATAGGCTTTCCCCAGGCCATCGTCGGCACCGCATTCTTTCGTCAGCACTCAGCACCGCATTCCTTCGCCAAAAAAAAAAAATATATTCGGCTGGAGTCTTTTCAGTCAAGAAAACTTGCAGATAGGGGTTTCCCAACACGGGCTACACAACTGCTATCTGAGTTCAAAACCCCATGTTGAAGGTGAACTATTTCCTTTAACTCTGATTTTTAGCAAAACAGCAATGGTAGGTGAACACTGTACAGATAAGAGGGAGGACTTTCGTGAATCATATGAAATAAATTTAGCTATTTCTCTATTTTGTCTTTGAATGTATTGACAAAATACAGTTTGGCAATGAATAAGCAAAACGGCTACGACCGTGAAGGCAAACAGCATTTCAGAGTGCATTAAGTCACTTTACTTTGTGAATTGTGCGTTATAGAGGTACTTGTGTGGATCTGGTTATTCAGTGTCGGCGTGTGGAGTTTGTGCCGCAACCGGGCCCCGGGGTGAGTGCACGGCGGCGCGCGACTAGAGCAGAGGGCGGAGCGATCGAGAGAGTAATGACCCGGGTGACCACTAGCAGATCCAGGGGGGGGGGGGGCAACCAGGGCAGTGTAACTTGGGCACAGTGGCGGCGGAAGATGTTTTCGGATGGGGGGGGCAAAGAAAACCAGGGCGCCCCCTCGGGCAAAGCCCAGACAAAAAAAACATGGCTGGAAATTATATCTCCAGATTTAGGCCACAATATTATACCAATAAAACGCCTTTTTGGGGGATGACCGAGCGGGCGCGCTCTGGTAAAGCTAAAACAGTTTTGAAAAATATGAAACGGTACGGGAGCACACATGCAGGCGCGTAAACACCACTGGGGTCACTGGGGATCAGTCCTCAGTAACATTTTCGGATTTTACATTACGCCTATGGGCGTTGCATGGAAAGAATCGACTTCAAAGTGCTTCCGTCCCCACCTACTTTCGGAAGGTGGTTACTTACGCCTATGCACACATGCGCATTGACTGTGTCCCAATTATAAGTAACACATTCAATAGTTTTACCGTGGTTATACCCTAGTATGCATAGTTTTAGGAACGTTCAGCTGAATCATGAATGAAGATGTAAAAAGTAAATGGCGCGTCCCTGGGACAAACAGTAGCGGATCTACGCTTGGGCAAAATGGGCAATTGCCCCCCCCCCCCCAACGAAATATCGGTAGGCAAACGTATGCTTTTGCCCCCCCACAAAAAAAAACATCCGGCAGGTTGTGATTTTTGTCCTGGTACAGTGGCGGATAAATCGTTCTTCGAAAATACGTTTTTTTTTACATGGGGAGACAACAACAAAAACTCAGTAAGACAACAAAAAACAATTGCCGTCCGACCATTTTTCATTTTCTTGAAAAGTTGTGCACTTTCTTGAAAAGTTGTGGTTTCAAGGGCGGGGTATTTATTGGTGGTGACCCAAGAAAAATCCCCAAAAAAACATTTTCCAAGATACGGCTTTCATATTTTCCAAGTTCACTACGCAGGCCTAATTTTGACGATTACGAGATTAAAAAACGATTTCGATAACTTTTTTTTTTGTTGGGATCAGGATTAGTCGAAGAGAAATTTGGCAATCACGGAGTTTCGATTTTGTTTGTTTGTTTTTTGTCACGTGATTTCGTGACCTACGTTTTGCGCCGTGATCTTGACCTAGGTTGGAAACTGAAATTAACATTTCCGTCTGATGAAGATTTGAGCTTCATTGATATTCTTTCGTATAAAAAAGAAGAAGTGGGGTGCAAACTGTAAAAATCATTTTTGAGTCTTGCAATGCTGACATAATACGCTGTTTGGGCACCTGTCTGTCGATAACTTCGCATCTACTTGACATACGCTTTCGAAACAAAGTCCATGAAAGTGACTCCTGACGACGAAACCTAGTCTCGGTAGGTGCCTGTTACACCGACATCAGGTCGCCATATGACCTGCCAGGCGAATACAACGTAACGTACCCAAACAGCGTATTGTGTGCATTGCAAGTCTCAAAAGTAGTTTTTACAGGTCGAACCCTACTTTTTATATTTGTATACGAAAGGACCGCAAATCGTCATCAGACGAAAACAAACATAATTTCAGTTTCCAACAGGTCAAGGTCACTCACGGCGCAAAATGTAGGCCACGAGGTCACGTGACAAAATTAAAATAGAAAATCCGAGATTGCCAAATTGTTCTTTGACTACCCGATCCAAACAATAGAAACAAAATCGAAATCGCTTCCTTAGTCTGGGAGTTTGTCAAAATTAGGCCTGCACAGTGAACTTGGGAAATTTTCGGAAGGCCTTATCTGTTTTTTTGTTGTTGTTGTGTTGTTGTCACTACCAATTAATTCACCGTCCTTGAACCCCCCCCCCCCCCCAGTGCACAACTTTTCAAGAAAATTAAAAATGGTCGGACGGCAAATTTGGAAACAAAATAGTTGTGGAAGTCTCCAAAAGTAGGTTGTACAGGTCAAACCCCACTTTTGTATTTTTATACGAAAGTACATCAATGAAGCTTAAATCGTCATCAGACGAAAATGTTAATTTCAGTTTCCAACAGGTCAAGGTCACGGCACAAAAAGTAGGTCACGAGGTCACGTGACAAAAAGAAATTCGAAAATCCGTGATTGCCAAATTGTCCTTCGACTAATACTAATCCAAACAAAAAGATTGGCAGCGCGATTTCGGCAGGGCCCTCTAAAGACCAGCAAAGGGCCCTCTCCAGATCGGCAGGGACCCTCTACAGATTAGCAGGGCCCTATAAAGGCCGGCCCTCTACAATCGGAAGGGGCCATCTAAATGCCGACAGGGGCCCTCTGCAGATCGGCAGGCCCTATACATGCTGGAAGGGCCATCTAAAGGCGGGCAGTTGGCCCTCTACAGATCGGCAGGGATCCTCGCCAGATCGGCAGGGCCCTATAAAGGCCGGCAGAGGGCCCTCTACAACCGGAAGGGGCCCTCTAAATGCCGACGGAGGCCCTCTGTAGATCGTAGGGCCCTTTAAAAGCTGGTAAAGGGCCCTATCCACACTGGTTGGGGCCCTTTTACGTATTTACATATACATGCCTTTAAAGGCGGCCGCTCACTAGGCCATTCGGCGCACGGAGGTCGCGATATCGCTACGACTTTCCGCGCATCTTTAGCGACATTCCGCCTTCGCGTCAGCCGAAACGTTAAAAATCGCGGACGAATGTCGTCGGCCGGCCATCTGCGGACCGGCGGAAAAAAGCTGATTCGAACGAGCTTTTTTCCGCGACGGAACGCCGCGGAGCCGCGGACAACAAAATTGATCAGGCTACAGTGGCGAATCTATGCAAGACGGAGGTGCACATTTTGCACATCATGCTCTTGCCGCTGTTAAATTTATTATGGAAAAGTTTCGTGGTTCTAAACTTACATCTTCGTCGAAAAATGGCCATCATTAATTTACCTTGTGATAGGCTGTAGGCACAGGTTGCGACATGCTGTAGGTCGGCGGGGCGGAATCTCGCGAGCAGACAGCGCCGAATCCGCCGGAACAAGGACGATATTCAGCGGTATCGACGCAATTTTCCGAGGCGGAATGTCGCAGTATATCGCGCGCCGAATGGCCTAGTGTGCGGCCGCCTTAAAGGAAATAGTTCACCTTCGGAAAATTTTCAGAACACGATTTTATTATATTTTTTAATACAGTTTCTTTTTTTCTTTTCAAAAATGGTCCTACATCGCGCCAATTCAGGACAGAAGGTCGTAAATTATTAATGTTATGGTGTGCGTTATTGGTCTGCGCATGCTCAGACCAGTGCTGGCACTCTCAGACGGTACGGTATATCATATATGCACCGCATTCCTTCGCCAAAAAGTCAAATATCTTCGGCTGGAGAGTCTTTTCAGCCGAGAAAAGTTGCAGATAAGGATGTCTCAACACGGGCTACAAAACTGCTATTTCAGTTCAAAATCCCATGTTGAAGGTGAACTATTTCCTTTAACAGACAAGCAAGTGTTGTTATTGATTCGTGTTACGATGTTTTTAACGATTCGTGGGCCTTCTTTTATGCGACGTAAGGCGTTTTGCGGGCGCCTGACACCATCAAAAACACTGGGGTCTTCGGCCCCAGGGGGCTCTCGCTCGGTCGCCAGAGGGGCCCCCTGGCCTCCAGGGAGGGGGGGGGGGCATGGCCCCCTTGCCCCCTGCCTACACCCTTGGGTACACATTGACATAGTCTTACATCTGCAATAACATTATTAATTTGACGCGGACTCCGCAAAATCGGGTTTGTTTGTTTGTTTATTTCGATAATGGACATGATGTATGACATGATGTTATGGTTGAATTGGCACAAAAGCGAAACGCTTACTTCTAGGTGCCTCTTAAAAAAACACGAAAAATAAACGACAGTCATGACCAGGAGAGTGGGAACTACTTTGAAGTTGGGGGGGGGGCAAACTTTTTGGCAATACTACGGCAAAAATTAAGACTGAAGAGAAGCAACGTGTACCACTTTTTTCTATACCCAATGCTGCTTATTGCTAATAGTATGCCATATATTTAAGGAAATGAGTATCAATATCATATAAAGAAATGGGTCGCCTAACAAGAAAGAAAAACTAGAGAATAGCTGCTAAACATGAGGGAGTTGGTACTAGGGTTACAAAAAGTCGGAGAAGCGGAACTGGAGCTTTCATCGTACCTGAATCCAGAACCGGCGGGCTTGACTGACTCCCGAACCTGAGGTAGCTGGTTAGGTGATGCGCCGGACTCGCACCAAGTTGACCATGGCAAAATAATGCATTTAGCATACATGTGGTACGAGTACCATACCATACTTCAACCGAGTTATGCTATGCCGCGTTTTACGGTGTTATGGTCAATGTTTCGGGTACATTTCTATGAATATATCGTTATATATAACGATAAATACATAGAAATGTATACGGTCGTACTCAAGCAAATGCTGACAAACCAATGCATTAGAACACACGTATTTTTCAGAAGAAAAAAGTTGATCTGCTTAAGTTATATATAAGTTTTAGTTAGTTAGTTAGTGGTTTTGCTTGTTAGTTAACTGTTGCCGAATTAAGGTCCATTAACACACACACACACTGCCGGGGGTTCTCGCCAACCACGAACTGCCGGGGAGGGGGGGGGGGATTTTCCGCCCCCTCACCTAAGATCTAAAAAACACGCAATGTAGCCACAAGCGGAAGACGGTGTTAGATGCCGGGGAGGGGGGGTGGGGAGATTTTTCCGCCCCCTCACCTAAGATCTAAAAAAACACGCAATGTAGCCACAAGCGGAAGACGGTGCTCGAGCTCGAGACAATCTCTATCGAAAGTACTTACGACATTTTTAGGTCAAGTCAATACTGAGGTCACCAGAGGTCAAATTTCGGCTATTTTGTATTATATATTATATTACATTTCGGCTAAATTTCGGCTAACACCTTTTTCCGCGCGTAGCTAGCTCTTTTATTATCGAGATGTATATCTCGATAATAAAAGAGCTAGCGACGCGCGGAAAAAAGCGTTCGAAAGATAATTGAATTTGCTGTAACTAAGATTCATCAAAATTGACCTAAGATCAGGTCATCAGACTAAGACTATCGAAAGGTAAGTAAGAGTAAATTGACACATTTTCTGATATATAAGAAAATCTAAGCAACTTTTACTAAGGCAAGTTTGTTTAAAATCAGCTATCAGCACACAGCACTTATAAGCAAGCGAAATCCGATGAGTTTCAGAATTGTGTGAAACTTTTTGGGATTTGGCCCCCAAACCACCTGTGCCCCCCCCCCCCCTCCCTGCTCCAACCACCGTTCTGGACCCGCCAGAGGGTGGATCTGGTGAAAATTGGTCAAATTTAGCCATTTCCTATGGATTTATACGTGTTTCTAATTTGTCCCCATTGACTTATAATGGGGAGGTCACGAAATAGACCTGACCTTAGGTCACCCCGCCTCACCGATATAAAATAAAAATCGAGATAGACGAATTGTAGGTACTTATTACCTGATGGCTGATGATATCATGTGAGTTTCAAACCGTTTGGTCACAATCACTTTGTCTGTGGCACGACCGAAAATTTTTAGGATGTGGAGTCACTTGACTTGACCTGGTGACCTGACCTGGGATGACCCGAGGAAAAAAAATCACACCGTGTTGGTAATTGATGCCCCATAAGCTGTGCCAAATTTCGCAGAGCTGCGCGCCGCCGTTGAAACTCCGGTGACAATGCCCTTGTTCTTATACAGGGTCGAGTGGACGTGTAAAAAGTTGTGGGGGCGTCGCCCCCCCCCCCCAGCTCCAAAGTTGCGGGGGCGAGTTGCCCCATCGCCCCCACGGTTCCCACATCCCTGGTCATGATCGCCACCAGGAAGACCCGCGACACCCCGCCCACCCGTCCGGTCCATCAGTTCGTGCGGGCCGCACATCCGCCACCGCGCCTGCGCCGATCCCCCACGCAGCGGTCAGTGACGCCATCCCCTCCTCACTGCGCGAGGTGCCGCCACCTGGTCTGTCGGTGTTGGTTTTAGCGTTTGCGGGGCGGCGCCTGTTCCACATGACCGGTGCGTCCTTGACTGGTATACCAATTAGTTGGGACGCTGGGACGGTCGAGGACAACAGTACACTGTTCGCTGGCATCAGTGCCACTTCTGTTGGCATCTGCCGTCACGGCCCCTCTGTTTCCACGTGGCCGTGGTTTGACGTCGCGCCGATGCGTGCATCAGCCGAGGCTTGCAATGATATGCTATTTGTATCATAGATAAAAATAGCCCCGAAGGATATGACCTGACGTTTGAATTACCTAGCTGTACCTAATGTATTTGTGCTGATGGGATTAACAAATTAATGGTTACAATGCAAGTTTTAGCGGCATTTGAACACACCAGTGGCGGATCCAGGGGTGGGGGCCACGGGGATCGTGGCCCCCCTCCCCCTTGGGACATGAAGGGGCATCACCGCGCCGGGGCACCACGGATTCGTTGGAATTCCAGGGGTGAAAATCTGAAATTTAGTGTCGAGGCAAACCTCTGGAAGCACGGTCAACCTACCCCTATTTTGTCCGACATCAAAATCTCCTCGGATCTGTATCGAACTCAGGGGTACCCAATCGGAGGAGGGGGAAGTTGCCCGCCCCCCCCCCCCCCCCCGTGGCGATGCCACTGCCGTGGGATCTACAAATATCCCAAATCCTGATATATTTTGAGATGAGAGATCCACAAAGATCCCAGATCCTGAAACATTTTACGCCGAGGGCATCCAGGAGGATGCGATCTTCAAGCATTTTATGTCGAGGGATCCACTGGGATCCCAGATCCAACTTCGGGATACAGGCACTTCCAGCGGCGCCGCCGTTCCGCGATATCTGAGGCCTGTTCAGGCCATTATCAGTGCCTGCAAAGAAAAGGTGCTGCCATCTACAATAAAGCTTGATTTCCCAGATGGCAGCACCAGGTGGGCTGGCGCGTAGAAGGCGGTAGAACACGGTGGATTTTGGTCTACTGATTTTGGGCAGTCCGTGGGTGGGCAAAAAGCCGTTGGGCAGAACGTGGTTGGGCAGTGTGTGCGTTGGGCAAACAGCCGTTGGGCAGTAAGCCGTTAGCACATATGGTTGTGGGCAATGTGTACCTTGGGCAAAACGTCGTTGGGCAGTAGGCCGTTGGGCAGAAAGCCGTTGGGCAGTAGGCCGTTGGGCAAAAAGCCGTTGGGCAGAAAGCCGTTGGGCAGTAGGCCGTTGGGCAACGTGTCGTTGGGCAAAAAGCCGTTGGGCAAATAGCCGTTAGCACATCTGAGCATGTCGGCAATTCGTAATTTGGGCACTGTGATTGGTTGGGCAATATGTAATTGGGCAATATGATATGCACCCATTTCGACACAGGACTAGTGGGCCCGTTTTCATTCCCGCTCTTCCGGGCCACAATCGGGGAATGAACGCTCGCCAGAGGTATGACGTCATACACGCTGACGTCAGAATTGCGTCATACGCAGATTCTGCCGCAAACTAGCCGTGGTATTTATACAGACTTTGGCCGTGGTCATTTAGTAACTTTGAAATAGTACAGAAGTAATATAGGTTGTTATTACCAAGGTCTGTTATTACCACCGAGTTGGTTCAGTGACTGGATGCATTGCCGGGATCAGAAGCCAGAATTCCGAGCTTGCGAAATTGTATTGTAAGAAGGTGCAAATCCCAATATAGAAACGGGGCGACCCTGAGTTGAACGCGACGATTTTCTGGTAAGTTCTTGTTCTTGTTGACCTTATACATCATTGATCATGAATCTGATTCTTACACAGACCAGGTATTTCATGTGGTTGTTGCATGGAAATGCTTGCTTGATTGGTTCTACAGAAGTATAATGCAAGTATGGTAAATATTTTACTGCAGCCCATGATAGAAATATGGATATAATATATCTAAATATAATGGGAAATTGTATTAATATCCACACAATTATTGCATATGACACAGAAAGCTAACAGGTGGACATGTTTTGTCATAAAATACTTGATCAGCACCTTTTGATTCATTGTGTAAAATTGCATCTTGCCTAATGAAGCCTTATGATGAAACACGTCCAACTGTGGGTCTGTTCCTGTGGCGCCTCTAACCTCCTCAAAGTTGCTCCAACTTGCAACTGTCCCAGGCGTACACAAGGGTGGGAGGGGGCAAATGGACCAATGCCGCCGCCGAAGGTCTGTATGTGCCCCTTTGGTAAACCAAATTAATTAATTTGTGTTTGTTTTTTAGGAAAAAGTTGGGCGATATTCCGTTTTTGCACACCTTTATATAGGTAAATTGAATTAACATTTCAGTTGTAATGGCGGAGTCATTGCGGTTGGTTGAGGGGATTGATGGGTGATACAAAATATTATTGTTAGGTAAGTACTAATAATGTCTCTGTTTTGAGTGCAGTTCTAATGAAATCGGACGTGTAGAATTTGTATAAAATATTTGGTTTTCCTATAAAAAGGTGTGTAAAACTGGAATACAGCCAAAAATTGTTGAAAATATGCCCCTCAAAAAATATATTGGGTCAAATATGGTGAGTTTTTTGGGTTAGGGTACTTAATGCCCCCCTAAGCAAAAATTGCCCCCTCCTGGAGTGAATCCTGTGTACGCCACTGGCAACTGTTCTATCCTATTGCACAGACAGTTGCAAGTTGGAGCAACTTGGAGGAGGTTAGAGGCGCCACAGGAACAGGCCCTATGTCAGCTTTGCCGGGTTGTTTGTCTAATGGGGAAATGGTAATTTTCTTGTAAAACAAGATGCATCAACAATGCAAGTTAACTGCTGTTCAACTGGGCTCGTCATAACCAGTGGTGTACCCAGGATTCACTCTAGAAGGGACAATTTTTGCTTAGGGGGGGGGGGGGGCATAAAGTACCCTCACCAAAAAAAACTCAGGTTTTGGCCAGCTATATTTAAAAAAGGGCATATTTTCACTATTTAAAAAAAAATTGATCAAAGGGGCATGTACAGAGTACAGACCTTACCTTACCTTACTTTACCTTACAGTGATCAGGATTTTTAGGCCTCAAGGCCTGTAGTACCTGCTCTCATCGAGTTCATGATTCCTGGCATGTCTTAGTCAGTGTCAGGTATGCTGAACCTGACGTGAACCCAATGGGCGTCCAATCTAGCCTTGGAAGGCATTCAGCGAAGGAGCGCAGACCACTTTGGATGGGAGGCCATTCCAATCATTCACAATATGTGTGGCGAAGGCGAATTGTCTGACCCTTGTGGTCGCCGAGGACTTGCGGAGTTTGAAAAGATGGCCTCTAGTTGGACCGTCAGGGGGAATTGCCCTGTTTGCCCCCCCCCCCCTTGTGTACGTCTATGGTCCTAGCCTCATACTTTTCCCATATTCCTACATTTCATCCAAATCTGAAGGTAAGGTTTCATTGTTTGGTTGTGTCAAAATACTGTACTGTTCACACTGTGCATGGTGAAAATCAAATCTTCGGTCACATTAAAATAGCTTACTTTTCCTGCCAATACTTTGGAGTGTTTTAGTGTGTCAATATTGTCTACACTATGATAACATGAAAGTCCACTGTTAGAACCTGACGGAAGTGTACAGCCAGGGAGGGGATGAAGTACAGCCTTGTGGAGAAACCCTATATAACCAGCATGCATTATTTTGGCTTAAATATTTATATTGTTACAACAAATTTTGTATTTTAAAACATTGATACATCTACTGTGAAGGACTAACACAGCCATCATGTTTGTATATTAGTACAGACAATATTGTGTAAGGCTGCAGCCTTGGTTTGATCCATGCCCATGGGCATGGATCAAACCAATGTTTGATATTTATATGTATAACACCTACATATCTTCCATAGGTGTAGATTTATATACTTTTGGGGTGGCCCTCGCCCCCCCCCCTCCCCCAATGTTGAGTTCGCCCCCCCCCCCCCAATGGTACCCGCTCGGCCCTCCCAATGTGTTTGGCCGCTGGCGGATTCAACAGGGGGCAAGGCGGCCAAGCCTCCCAAACCGCCTGAAAAGGGCAACAAATTAACACGTTTCCTATTTCAAAAGAGAGTATATGCAGCTTTTACTAAGAAAAGCTTGTTTTAAATCCCCTCTTTATGTATAAAGATGTGAAATCCGGTGAATTGTTAATATATTTGCAATGTTCTATTTTTAGGGGATTTTTCTGAAGAAATGTTTTTTATTGATTTCTTTTAAATTATTTTTGGCGGGGTCAAAAACCTTAGTTTTCACAAATCCGAAAGTCAATTTTGTAGCCCTTGCCATTTACTATTTTCTGACATTTTGTATTGCATTTTGCTCAAAATATAGAATTTGCATGCTCTCTTAAAGGGACATTCCCACCTTAACACTAGTTTTGAGTTGAGATAGCTAAGTTAGTGGCCTTAGAGCGAAACTTAGGGGGTAACATTGAAAACAAACACAGATATCTGGTCTAAGAGAAATTCAATTGTGATTTTAAAATTTGGGCCTTAGTAAGGCCCACCCTTATATGGAGTTTTATACCGATGACGTCAGCTCTCGTTATGGCCGGGTGTACTTGTTTGGAATGAAACCTTGATTTTCTATGATCGCGAATCGTGATGTTTGATTGTTGATTGATGTGTTACACAGTGCCATCAACATTTGACCAGTTTGAATCTTTTTAAGTCAATAATTTCAATTTAAGAGCAATCAGGTATGCCTCGAATACCCTGTGTTGTGTGTGGCGAATCAAAGATTTATACTACGGTGTACAGGTGAGTCGTCATGCTATTTCATTTACCAACAGCTAACGGCCCAACAGGTTCCTATTTTCCTATCAACGTATTCACTAATTATGCTGTGATTATCGTTTCAAATATCACAAGAGCATAAGCCAGACAAAAGGCAATTTGTTTAGCATTAGGAGAAAAAATATTTGGGTAATCAGACGCCTATGACGGATACTTTTGTAAAAAAAAATAAGTGGGAAAATGTGCCACGTGCCATTATTTTAAGATTGAAAAGAAGGTTTTGACACATTACAAAATTGAAAGAGGAAATTGTACTTTTATGTTACCCTGAGGAGGATTTCAAAACACATTTCACCAAATAAAAGTTGCTTATATTGTATATGAAATGCTGAAACATGCCAATTTTCTGCATTTTGTTCACATTTGGCAGGGGCTATGCCCACTGGTATTCCACTGCAACTGTATCCGCCAGTGGTGTTCTATCAATATGTTTGCTAGTGATGATGTTCATTGTTCAGTGAGCAAAATTATAAATTATGGAAATGTAAGATTATTTGACCAAAAGTAATACAGGTAGGTAATATTCGACTCAGGTAGGTACCTGTCAGTGCGCCGTGTAATTCCATTCACAGTATGGCAGCATATGGTAACATCAGAAAAGCAGCTGCAATGTGCACCACAGCAAAAATTCCATATTTCTTCTGACAAAGGCATTAAACCTAACCAGGGTGTGTCAGGAAGCAATTATAATAACATAATCAAACCTGACCTAACCTTTACAGCAATTACGGTTACAGGGACCAACGTTTAGAACAATCCGCTCACTGCGCTGCAGCCCTACTGGGAGCTGTTGTACCCCAGACCCCCAGACCATCTTGTAGACAAAACCTAACCCTAAAGCGTAAATAAGTTGTCCGATGTATTAATGCAACCTAACCTAATCTAACCTATTTATAATAATAACGGCTTCGTCAGAAGAAATATGGAAATGCTGCCCTGGTGCACAATGCCTCTGTTTTTCTGATGTTACCATATGATGCTGTGATGTCATACTGTACATAAGATGGTGCACTGACAGAAAGTGTTTTACCCTGTGTCTTACCCCATGTGACCTGCCACTGTGTCTGACCCTGTGTGACCTGCCACTGTGTCTGACCCTGTGTGACCTGCCACTGTGTCTGACCCCATGTGACCTGCCACTGTGTCTGACCCTGTGTGACCTGTCACTGTGTCTGACCCCACGTGACCTGTCACTGTGTCTGACCCTGTGTGACCTGCCACTGTGTCTGACCCCGTGTGACCTGCCACTGTGTCTGACCCTGTGTGACCTGCTGCTGTGTCTGACCCCATGTGACCTGCCACTGTGTCTGACCTGTGTGACCTGCCGCTGTGTCTGACCTGTGTGACCTGCTGTTGTGTCTGACCCATGTGACCTGCTGCTGTGTCTGACCTGTGTGACCTGCTGCTGTGTCTGACCCGTTTGACCTGTTGCTGTGTCTGACCCGTGTGACCTGCCGCTGTGTCTGATCCCATGTGACCTGCTGCTGTGTCTGACCCTGGTTGTTGTACGCTGGTTGTTGTACTGTATGTTGGTGTGGTCGTGCCATGACCTGAGCTCCCCCCCCCCTTGAGTTGACCGCCCCTCTCTACCCACAGGCGGTAAAGAAGCGTCTGCCCCAGTCCGAGTCGGAGCCGAGCTCAGCGGCCAAGCGTCCCTCGAAGGAGGCAGGCAGGGCTGGCCAGCTGACCGAGCGCAGCAAGGTGGCCGCCCGCTTCCGGCCGGCCTATTTCCCTTCCCTTCACCTGCGTTTTTGCCTGAAGCAGATCGTTCTCATTTAAATAATCTGGATGGCTGTGTTGTACGGTACCTTTTTTATTTTGCTCGGTAAAGGCTGAATAGGGACACTGTCGTGTGGTTTTGGTAACCAAAGGATGCATTTTGTCGCATTATTCGTGAAGGAAGCACATTTCGGTTTGATAATAGTTGATCAGGTTGTTGCATCTGGCTAGTCAAGGGTGGGCACAATGTCGTGTATGATACTGTTAACTGTTCCCTGCACTGCGATACGAAAATAAATGTAGAAAGCATTACACTGTCTGCGAAATAAAATCATCAAGAATACAAATCGGAATATCAAACGGAAGATTTCGTGATCAGTGTCCTAAGTATGCTGTATGGTCTGTAATCTGTACACAAATTTTCAGCGAAATCGAGATACACGGCGGACCTTCGTATGTATGACCGTCCGTATTTCGTAAGATACGAAAATCCAAGACCAAAAACATTGGATTCGTGATCAGCGCATCGGATATGGTTTGTGGAACAATTTTCAGCGAAATCGAGATACCCGGCGGACCTACGTATGCATAGGCGTAGGAACAGGGGGGAGGGGCAGCCCCCCCCCCCCCCCAACATTTTTGATTTTACCATTACGCCAATGGGCGTTGCATGGAAAGAATCGACTTCAGAATGCCTCCGCCCCCCCCCCCCCCCAACTTGAACATAGTTTCGACGTCCCTGTTCGTATGTATGTATGACCGTCCGTATTTCGTAAGGTACGAAACAATCCCAGATCAAAAACATTGGATTCGTGATCAGCGTATCGGATATGGTCAGTGTATCAATTTTCAGCGAAATCGAGATGCCTCAAATATCAAACTACATTTGGAATAAATCTGCTCCTAGTTTGACGGTGGTGTACGAAGAAGCATACGTTCAATGGTTGGTTTTGTATTCAAAGCGCCAGAATTGTCTAGAAAAAATGTGCCATATTTTGGCAGCGTAAAGGATTTCTATATAGCTCTCTAGAGCTCAATATGACGTCATCATCCCAAATTTAAACAACTTAATTTTTATCAAGTTAAGTGTCGTTTCGAGAAAAAACATATCACCATCGTTTTCAGCAGCACTTACTTCCTATTTTCGGGTACAACCGGCGTATATTTGACAACTTTCAGAAAGGTGGCAATGTCCCTTTAACCCGCGCACTGCAGGGGCTTTGCGCCGAACACAAACTGCAGGGGGGTTGATTTCCGCCCCCCCCCCCCCTGAGATCTCGAAAACTACGCAACGTAGCGAAAAGCGGAAAAAGTCATTTGATAGCTTCATACATGTTCTATCGAAAGTATTTCAGTGTTTTTTAAGTCAGGTCAAAATTGAGGTCACCAGAGGTCATCAAAGGTCAAATTTTCCAGTTTTTTCCTGTTTTAGGACATCGCTCCAGAAATTCCCATATATCTCAGAAACGATGATAGTTAGAAACAAACGGAAAAAAGCAAACGCCAGTCAGTGAAATTTGTAATCGCCAAGGTGTCCTCATATTTGATCTCAGGTCAATATTTGAGGCTCCAGAGGTCAAAAAGAAAAAAAAATCCGTTTTTTTTTGCTAAATCGTGTTTTGCTATTAACTTTTTACTTAATCAAGATAACGGAGAACTGTTTACGCCATTGTGTTTATCTTGTCAAGGCGCTTTGAATGTTATATATGCAGGGGCGCAGCCAGACCTTCAGAAAGGGGAGGGGGGGGGGGGGGGGCAAGCACCTGGGAGAGGCCCCCCACCCCCAAAAATACCCCTGGATATGAAAAACTCTACGGATTTCGGCCACTTTATTTTGTGAGGCCCCCTTTTTAGCATTTTTTTCGTCTACTTTTGATGAGCTGAATTGGACCAGGACCCTCAGTAGGCATTGTACTGAGCGCATTACTAATTTGTATTGTTACGTACAGGAGAGAAAACATATCTTAGCCATGACAACAGGTGGGGGTCGGCTTTTGAGTTGGGGGCGGCTGAAATGACGAAAAAATGCACCCCCATTTTGATACGCGTATTTAAGCCTTTGCAGCCTTTTTAATGTGGATTTTCATGTTATAGTAGGTAGGTATGTACTTGTTAGTTAGCGCCGCGAAGCGGCGCGAAATTTTTACGGTTTTGCCTGATAAAACCCAGAAATATAGGCGGTGTGCTTTGTAGAGGATAATAAGCTAAACATGATATTCATGCAATTCAGCGTTACGACGAACCGATGACGATGACTATGGCTTCGTTATGACGATGACTACCGATGTGACGCCGCGAAGCGGCGTGAAAATGTGAATTTTAGGTCCTGGAAAACGAAATGTTAATATTGGAACCAGACCGTGAGGTGAGATGGCTTGGGGAGATGGTCCTGACCTGTTTCGACTATTAGCTCTTCGGTCCAGCAAATTGTGCACCGCTGGAGCAGCTTCCGGGTGCCGATCTCCTCGTCTTTTCGTTCGCGTCGCCTTTTTCGGAACTCGGCAAACTAGCTAAACATGTAGCCTGCGTGAAACTTAGAAGTGAATATTTTATGAAGGGAATGGGCCCTGGGGCCAGCAATTACCGCCAAGGAGAGCCTCTGCCAGACACTTAATGCAATTCTTTTTCCCATTTTCCCCATTCATCATCGACCCTCCACCGCCTTCTAAAAGTGGGGGGAGTTTGCCCAGACTTCCCCCGACCCTCCCGTCGGCGACGCCCCTGGCTGACAAATATTGCAGCACACACTCCTGAAAGGAAAATTGTTAAATTGTTTTGTACTACCATCCACCCCCCCCCCCCACGAATTCAAAAACGCATCAGACTTATCAAATAATCATTTTGAAACCCAAGAAAACATTGCACCAGGTGGGTCAGAGTACAGCACATTACCGCTCATTATAACCGCGCCGACCACGGCTAGCAGGCGCTCCAGCTATAGCAGGCGCTGCAGGCGACGGCTAGAAACCCCTGGGCAGGCTCGAGGGCCCCGTTCACAGACTCAATGGACCTCTGGATAAGCTTGAGAGGGCCCTGAACGGACTCAATTGGCCCCTTGGCAAGCCGAGAGGCCCCTAAGCAGACTCTAATAGCCCCTGTGCAGGTTCGAGAGGCCCCTGAACAGTATCAATGGACCAATGGGAAAGCTCGAGAGGCCCTTGAACAGACTAATGACCCCTAGGCAGGTTC
Organism: Chirona hameri; assembly: GCA_036785665.1. Taxonomy (NCBI): domain Eukaryota; kingdom Metazoa; phylum Arthropoda; class Thecostraca; order Balanomorpha; family Balanidae; genus Chirona; species Chirona hameri. The sequence goes on along the minus strand of JAXIVJ010002193.1, from coordinate 78,077 downwards.
AAGAGGCCCTTGAACAGACTCAATGGGCCCCTGGGCAAGTTCGAGAGGCCCCTGGGCAGGTTCGAGAGGCCCCTGAACAGACTCAATGGGCCCCTGGGCAAGCTCGGGAGGCCTCTGGGCAGGCTCTAATGGCCCCTGGGCAGGTTCGAGAGGCCCCTGAACAGACTCGATGGTCCTCTGGGAAAACTATGATGGGCCCCTGGGCAGGTTCAAGAGGCCCCAAAACAGACTATAATGGGCCCCTGGCCAGGTTCGAGAGGCCCCTGAACATACTCAATGGGCCCCTGGACATGCTCGAGAGGCCACTGGGCAGGTTTGTTGGGCCGTGGGTGGGCTCAATTGGCCCCTGGACAAGTAGACATGCTCTAGAGGCCCCTGGGCAGGTTTTTGGGGCCCCTGAGTGGGCTCAATGGGCCCCAGGGCATGCTCGAAAGGTCCCTGGGCATGTTTTTGCACCCTTGAGTGGGCTCAATGGGCCCCTGGACATGCTGGAGAGGCCCCTGGACAGTTTTTTGGGCCCCTCGGTGGGCTCAATGGGCCCCTGAACATGCCCAAGAGGCCCCCTGGGCCGGCTTCGAAAGCCCTTCAGTGTCTCTGAGGGCCCTTGACATGCACCAGAGTGACCCTTGTCTGGTTTGAGGGCTCCTCTGTGACTTTTTGAAGCCATTTAGCTAATGCAAATGGTATCTGGGCCAATCTCGGCGGGGCCCCCTGTGACCCGTAAGGGGGGGGGGGGCAATTGCCCCCTTGCCCCCTCCCCCTGGCTGCGCCCCTGTATATCTGGTGACCTTGTTAAGTCAACTTAACAATTTGACCTAAGGTCAAGGTCAAGTGGTGACCCAAGTAGGGGATGTTGCATATGGGAAGACGTGTATCGACGAGACAAACACATTGATGTCTGTTTTACTTCTCTATCTTCATTATGTCGAGTTATTGACAAAAAAGTGATGGTAACCTCGCATGACCTCAAATGACCCAATAGGGGTCACTGAACAAAACTTACACTTGGATCATCAAGAATATCCTATAATAACATGATCCAGAAGTAATTGGACTAGTACCATGCATATCCTTGAAATAGGAAGCATTTGTATATTTCCCCATTTACTTATTATGGGGAGGTTACGAAATTGACCTGACCTTAGGTCACCGATATCAAAATTCCGAGTTGTACGAGTGGTAAGTACTGATGCCCTCATGACATCCTGTAAGTTTCAACCTGATCGGTGAAAAACTCTGGCTTTGGCACAACTGCAAACATGTTTGGTGGTGGGGTCACTTGACCTGTTCTGGTGACCTGCCCTGAGATGACCCGAGCATATTTTTTTTCTCAAAGTGTGCGCAATTGATGTCCTAACAGGTGTATTAAAACCCTACACCTGTTTTTTCGCTATCTTTGAAAAACCTGGGGGGGGGGCGGAAATCACCCCCCCCCTGCAGTGCGCGGGTTAAAGTTTAGCTGTTTTTTTTTTATTCGCCAAACTCGTGAGTAGTAACGTCACTAAATTCGTGATATCTCGATTTTGTTATCGACAAAATTTCTTCATTTATGCACAGAAGGCCTAAAATGTGTGTAGGAGAAGGTACCCAAAGTTTAACGTTGATATCGCTATTGGTTTTTGAGCTATTGCGAAAATTTGTCGGGGGGAGATATTTGCCCCCCCCCCCCCCCCAGTCATTGGCAGGTTAACATTGCCATTTTACTAAGTAAGGGTTCCAAGTAAGGACTCGGGCCTTCTGGCGGATGCAGACCGGCCCAAAACGTTGGTTTAGGGGCCGTCCGACAGATTTCCAAAACTCATGAGATTTCGTCTGTTTTTAGGCCCCTCTGGCCAGTGACGGCGCCCCTCTGGCCAGTGACGGCGCCCGTCTGGCCAGTGACGGCGCCCCTCTGGTCAGTGACGGCGCCCCTCTGGCCAGTGACGGCGCTCCTCTGGCTAATATCGGCGCCCCTCCTGCTAATGACGGCGCCCCTCCGGCCAGTGACGGCGCCCCTCTGGCCAGTGACATCACCCCCTATAGCCAGTGACGGCGCCCCTCTGGCCAGTGACGGCGCCCCTATGGCCGGTGACGGCGCCCCTCTGGCCGGTGACGGCGCCCCTCTGGCTAGTGTTGGCGCCCCTCTGGCTAGTGTTGGCGCCCCTCTGGCTAGTGTTGGCGCCCCTCTGGCTAGTGTTGGCGCTCCAACTGCTAATGACGGCGCCCTTCTGGTTAGTGACGGCGCCTTATGGCCAGTGACGGTGCCCCTCCTGCTAATGACGGCGCCCCTCCGGCCAGTGACTGCGCCCCTCCGGCCAGTGACGGCGCCCCTCCGTCTAATGACGGCGCCCATCTGGCTAGTGACGGCCAGTCACATTTACTCAGTATTGTGTACCTAATTGGCTCCGAATAATGGGCTATGTGATAATAAACCTAAGACACTGTAATGACGGCGCCCCTCTGGCCAGTGACGTCAAATGACAAATGACAGTGAGGCCAGTAAGTGACTCCAAATGACGCTGTTTCAAAATGTTTTTTTTTTTTGTGTTGTGCTTGTGCTATTACGTTAGCAGTATTATTTGTGTTGACGTCATCATTTGTCGTTCACGTTGTTGTTCACGTCATCACGTTGTTCATGCTCAGTCATTGTTGTGTTCTATGTCGCCATATTGTTTTTTTTAAAGGTAATTTTTTTCTTTTCTTGTCTGCAGGCCGCCAACGTTCAGCCTCCGCAAGCAGGTCGCCGTGATCGACTTCTCGGCTCATATGGGCCGGACTATGCGCGGAACGACGACGGCATTGTGGAGTGAGGACATACCGCTAACCTTTTTATAAATTGTCTTTCTGTCCGTCATCTTTCCTCTATTGCAAAGCGCCGGTATGGTCAGCAATGCACGAGGGATTGAGCTCGCCTATTACATCTCAAAATGCTGTTCATGTCATGTAACTAACTGTGGTCCTTGGTTGTCCGGTTGTCTTCCAGACTGTCTCTCTGTTGTTTAATGTCGTACAACCAAAGGACATAATGGACGTTTTGATGCCCTACCATTATTACATTTACGCCAGGCATTATACCTCGCTTACATCGTTGTTTCAGAACAGTGCAGTGCTTCAAACGGGTGTCGGACTCCTACATCGTGACGCCCATCAAGGTGCCAAAAACCTTTCTGCACGTTCGCCTGAGTCTGGCTAAGATCGTGGCGATGCGGAAACGGCGGGGCATCTGCGGCCCCATCGTTCACCAGGACGATCCCCGCCGGTCGAGTGGGCCGTACGGCCATCGGGCTACAGGCCCAGGATGAGTCGAAGGAGACTCTCGACAGCAGCTGGGCAGAGCACTCCCGCTTCAACGACAGCGTCCAGTGAAGCTGGAAGCGGGGGGGAGGTGGTTCGACCCGGTATGTGGTGATCAGGCACGTTGCCAGGATTTTTCTCAGGAGTGGGGAGGGGGGCACGTCGGTGATAGAAACAAATTTCGCTCCTCAGACATATGTTGGGGGGGGGAGGGTTGTCAGAGAATCTCATTTTATCTAGTGTAAATATATTTTCCTCGGGGGGGGGGGGGGGGGGGGGGGGGCGCAGGGCCCCGGTAGCCACCCCATTGTCTACGTCCCTGGTGGTGATCAGCATTGCTTCGTGGTGCCAGTGTTGCTGGGTTGAAGCACCGGCTATGACACCTGTACAGTGTACAATGTATATAATATAATACTCATCCAGTACATCATTTGACCATAGAACTTGGTGGCTTGCAATGTGTTTACAGTACGCACATGAAGAGGGAAGAGCGTTTCAATTTACCTATACAATAACCATGTGTACAACATGCGGTAGCTTTTCGCGACGCCGGCACTGTCCAACACCTTACGGCGTTGTGCACCCGAAAGACGGGTCGCAGCACGGAATTTGGACGTGGCACGAGAACGAATTTATATATTCAGATATTGCATTCAATCACATAGTATATTGCACTGTACATCCTACCGCTGAGTGTTAGATCTTCTTGTTCCTGGTTCACCACAGGGAATACTCTGTGCGGAAGTATGAACGTTACATTCACAGTATATCCGTACAAAAGGTATTAAATGCCAACAAAGTTGCTTGCGCTCCTAGTCACACAGACTGCGCAGTCAAGAGCGAACGCACACAGCGCCGCCACCGGGCTATACATCAACTAAATCTACATAGGAGTTGCTCCGCGACAGGTCCACGATCCGCTGTCGCCACAGCCAGACTGGTTATTGATTCGACTCTGATTGCATCGATTAGAATCGTTCAATCAAAATCCCTGAATCAAATCGATTCACCACCGGATTGTTTTATTCATGAATCGTGATTGAATCAAAACTCGCATAGAAACAAGGCTGTTTAAATCAAAAAGGTTGTGCAATGCTATTTCAATGGCGAGTCAAACATGATTTGATCAAAAAATGTTTGTATTCTTTGAATCGGAAAGAATCATTTCTCAAAATGTTTATCCATGAATGAAACGGTGACTGAATCATTTATATTCCAAAATGAGTCGTGATTGAAACCTTCCAAATACGGTGAATCAATAACCAGTCTGGCCACAGCATCAAATGCATCGCTGGCACGGCGCCAGCGACGTGCCGCCCGTAACATCCTCCACACAAGAAGAAGAGCGGTTGACTACTCTCGAACGAAACTTTAACTGCTGACACACAGTCACACACAAAGATGAATTCCTAAATTCCTTCCTTACATGTCGTCTCAAAACAAAAACTTCAACTAGGCCAGGCACAGGCACGTAGCCAGGATTTCGTCCAGGGGGGGGGGGGGGGGCGGCGCCTCGAAAGAGCCCCTTCCCGAGCGTTGAAAAGGCACCTTCCCAAGCGTTGAAAGGCCCCCCCCCCCAAAAAAAAACTCATGAAAATGCACGTTACAAGGCTGAAAAAATGCAGTATGGCAGGTATGGCATGGGCCATATCAACGTTTAGGAGCTGGAGTTAGCAAACTGCCACATCAACTTTGGAACCAGCGACACGAATTTGGAATCAGCTATACCAACTTGCAATGGCGCGAATTTTTTTAGTATTATGCCCTGGGTTGCTTTCTCATCAATGCGTCGCATTGCGTATGGTGCGGACCTCTAAAATTGCTATATTGTGCGTTTAAAAGTGCGGGGAAAAGTGCTAAAGTGAACTATTTTGCCCAATAATATAGGAAAGTAGCAACATAACACATAAATGCGCAGAGAAACTGACCGATTTTTTTTCCTAACCCGCATATAATTGAATTTGTAGTTAAATTGCGCCGCGGATCGGCGCGAAAATTTTGAGTTTTATTCCCTGTACAACTGTATTCTTACTGTTGAAAGGCCCAAGGTCCCTTCAGATCGTCTAGGGGCCCCTCTGACCTTTTCTACGCCCTTCCGACCTGTTCAGGGACTCATCTGGGATCCGCGAAGCGAAAAGACATGATGTGGAGTGGGCGATATATATATATATATATATATATATATATATATATATATATATATATATATATATATATATATATATATATATATATATATACTACAAAGAGGGCTTACTATACAGGAAAAAATAAAATCGGATCTTTCGGGTATATTGTAGCACCCTGACGAAGGGTGTTACAATATACCCGAAAGCTCCGCTTTTAATATTTGTACTGTGGAGTAAGTCCTCTTTGTATTTAATCTTCATCTGGGATCTCTACGTCCTTTGACCCTTCCGGTCTCACCAGACTCCTCAGACCTTCCAAGAAGCCCCTCTTGTGTGTCAAGGGGCCCATTCGGCCTGTTCAGCGGTCCTTCCGACCTGGCCAGCGACTGCACTGGCTGCTTTGTCGCCCTGCCGACATGCTCAGGGGCAGGAGCGGCGGATTGCGGGGCGCAGGGTACCCAAAATCCCCCCCCCCCCTCAAATGAAAATCCTAGGGAGGGGAGGAAGGGTCATGTTGCCCCCAGATTGAGCAAAGCTAAAATCTGGGGGGGGGGGGCAAAACTACCCTTTGCCCCCCAGGATTTTCGACTGTGGGAAATTTTGGATACCTTGCCCCCGCAATCCGCCGCCCCTGCTCAGGGGCCCCTCCGACCTGCCCAGGGGCCCCTCCAGTCTGGCTAGGAACTCATCCGGCATGTTCAAGGGGCCTTCCGACCGGCCCAGGGACCCTTTCGATCTAGCCAGGGGCCCCTGACTTGCCCAGGAGCCCTTCGGATCAGCCCAGCGACTCTTCTGGTCGGCCTGCGCTGGCTGCTTTGTTGCCCTGCCGACATGCTCAATGGGCCCTCCGACCTGCCCTGGAGCCCCTCCGTGCTGGCCAGGGGCCACTTCGGCATGTTCAGGGGCTCTTCTTACCCGCCCAGGGGTCCTTTCGGTCTGGGCATGGGCCCCTCCGATCTGCGCAGGGGCCCTTTTAACTTTACAGGGGCCCTCTGGTCTCTCCAGGGGCCCTTTAACCTTCTAAGGGGCCCTTCCGACCTAGCAAGGGACTGCGATGGCTGCTTTGTCGCTTTGCGACATGCTCCGAGGGCCCTCCGACCTGCCCTGGGGCCCCTCCGTGCTGGCTAGGGGCTCATTTGGCATGTTCAGGGGCCCTTCTGACCCACCTAGGGGCCCTTTCGGTCTGGTCAGGGCCCCTCTGAACTGCACAGGGGCCCTCTGGTCTGTCCAGGAGCCCTCCAACCTGCTCAGGGGCCCTTATGACCTGGCAAAGGACTGCGCTGGCCGCTTTGTCGCCCTGTCGACATGCTCAGGGGCCTCTCAACCTGCCCAGGGGCCCCTCTGTGCTGGCTATGGGCCCATTCGGCGTGTTCAGGGGGCCCATTCGACGTGCTCAGGGGGGCCTCTGACCCGCTCAGTGGCCCTTTCGGTCTGGCCAGGGGCCCCTCTGACATGCACAGGGCTCTTTTGAACGGCCAAGGGGCCCTCTGACCTTTCAGAGGGCCCTGGTGGCCCTAAAGGGCCTCTGAAGTCCTCTAAACTCTCTAAAGACCACGCTTCGTGTAGTAAAGAGCCTATGATACCGCGCTTCGCGCGGTCTCGGCCCTTTTCGGCGCGCGCCGAAAAGGGGCCTCCAGGGGTGGGGTGGGGGGGGGGGGGAGGGGCGGCCGCCCCCCACCGCCCTCCCCTTGGCTACGTGCCTGGCCAGGCACACAGCACATGAACACAACCAAATTACGCAAACTTCACGGCGAGTAGCGTGGGGGGGGAGGGAGGGGGCAGGCTCGACTGCCTACCGCCACAGGAAACCTACACTGATTCGTCTGCGCTGTCATCAAGCATCACATTAACGTCTAAGTTGTATTTGAAATCAATGAGAATGCAATGCGAGTTCCGAAAAAACACGTTTCGACAAACATTTATAAATATTTAAATTCTAAAGATATTTAAGTCAAGCAATCACAATCTGCTTCATGCAAACCTGGTGCCGATTGTGATTGCTTGACTTAAATATCTTTAGAATTTAAAATGTATAATTAGCACTGACGAAGACGCTCTGTTTGTCGAAACGTCTGTTTTTATGAACTTTCATTTCACCGTCATTGATTGCGAATACAATGATCATGTCTGATACATTACCGTCTAAGTCAGCTACACTTGACACGGTGCTACATCCGTCCGGGGTTCAGCTCACACTGACTGGGTGGCTCTATCTATATATCTATGTTAAATGTTAAATCAATGCTAAATGCCAGACTAGGTCACCCTACAGCACGCCGTCTTGAAGTTCTCCGAACCCCCGGTACTGGCCCCTGGGGTCGAGCCACTTGCGTCGGATGGCCATGATTGGAGGTGGAGGTGGGGGATCCGTGCCTGCGGTGGTACCGGCCAAGCTGGCCTCCACCTCCCACGCGAGGGCCGGGTACCGCACCAATATGTCCTTGAGGACTGTGGAGGTGCGCTGCGTGGCCTCTAGCTGTGACACAAGGTCCTGATGACACAAACATAAAACATGCATAAATACTTATTCCATCTTCCCGTGAAGGGCTGCAGACAAGCATGTTGATACAATGTTCAAATGGCAGTCTATAGGATTGCTAAAGTGTTGTCCATTTATTCATTAAAAAAATACATCTTACATAATTTTATATTATTACTAAACCAATAAAGCTTGAACCTAAAGGGCCAAAATATTATATGGAAGTATTGATAGTGCATATGACAACCATGCATGACAACGTTTTACTGGATTGAAGACCATTCTTGCTTGCAAATGAAGAAACACATACATTCCATTGAGTAACATGTTGCATGTGTTTTCCCATTTGTGTGGCAGCATTGCAAACTTCACATACTTTGTGAATTGTGATGGCAACACATCTTGTCCATGAGCACATATAATGAGACTGCTCCAGGCTCCTGCATCCTGGGCTAGGCTCAAAATCACTGTGTGATCATGAACAACAAATGCTGGCAGAAAAACAAAACAAAAACATTGCACACATCAGTCATAGTAACAATTACGAGCTGACATGCTAAGCTCGTTGATGAAGCGAAATGGTAAATCTTTGACAATAGAAATCATAATGAAACATAATAGATGAGTAACTAAAGTTTCTAACTACAAGAAGAGATAAAGAGCAACAAATAAATATGCTACATACTCACTCACTTAGGCTCCTAGAATTGCTTTGGAGCTGGGGTGCAGAGTGGAAAATTCTGACTAAAAATAAGTATAAAGAGTGGAAAATTAAACCAAAAAGCATATGTACCAGGCTTTATCACCCAATTACCTGCTCACCAAAATTAGTTATTATCTATGCCAATGCTTACCAGTCTTTCCATCCACAAGCTGTCCCTATAATTACATCCATAAATCAGTATCAGGTTTCCAATTATTTAATGCATTGTAAAATAAGGAGTGGAAAATTCACAGTAAAACTCAGGAAAAAGAGTGGAAAATAGTATCCATAGGGTGTCATTTTCCACCCAAATTTCCAAATGCTAGGATGCTTCACTGTGGGCGCTTCGCTCCCCTGCATCTCTTCATGCAGCTTTTGGTTGTACCTAAAATGGATATGTAAGGTAGTCAGAAATATCAGGAATATCATATATCAGGAAACATTGATTATCAGTTGGACAAATTACCAAAATTTGAAGTGCAAATTTGCATGCAAGAAATAAGATTAAAAAACATCCACACTAACATGTACCCAGGGGCGTAGGAACTATGTTCAAGTTGGGGGGGCAGGAGGCATTCTGAAGTCGATTCTTTCCATGCAACGCCCATAGGCGTAATGTTAAAATCAAAAATGTTGGGGCGGCGGCTGCCCCCCTGGCTCCTACGCCTATGCATGTACGTATGTTACATCCATGTAAGGATACATGTAAGGATATAATATTTTTCACAGCTTTCTAGCAGTTGTTGTTGTTGTTGGGTTAGGGCTCCTTCTAGCAGACATTTCATGCTATCTCATTATTGATATCAACACACCAAAGCTCTGGTGCTTCACTGCATGTATTGTATACACTCGGCTGTGATGGGTACACATTTAATGTAAACTGTGTAAGGGCCATTTTGGTGAAAGAACCAGGTATGACAAGGAAGGATACATAGGTATAGCTGATTCTTGAGTACATTATTAGTATGCTTCACATGATAATAATACAAAGGAAACCATGTACAGGCAGGCCTTGACAAGACTGCTACAGACTGATCAAGCAACCTCATCCTATCCACTCATACCGTAAGACTCACAAAACATTGCTTCACTTTAGGATAATTGATAACTGGTAACTGGTCCAGGCAGAGTTGAAGATACCAAATTTTGTTGTGTGGTATATGAGACATGTATGTACCTACAAATGCGAATCCAGTATCCAGTAATCCAGTAATCCAGAATCCATTATCCAGTATGTACCTACAAATGCGAATAAATAGTTCAGAGCAAACAGTTGTAGAGCATAAAACGTTTTGTTTTGTTCTGTTTTATTTTGTATTGACGTCTCCACTATCGTCTCTGGTATCGCGTCATATTTTGGTTACAAGTACGCCGTTATTGTATGCAATTGCTTCTATATCCAAGCTACCATATGCATGACGTCATACATTGTCCTGAAGTTTGTTATGGCCATGAAGGGGAAAAGAGAAACATGTCCATTTCTCAACGGATATCCATCTATCGTCCAAACAAATGTCATATTCGTGATTTTCAGCTCAATATACCCCGTATAGCCAATTTTTAAGACATTTTTCAAGGTGACCTATTCCCTTTAAAGGGAAATAATGACCTTTTTCCACAAAAATGGAGTTAGCACTTGAAATCGCCAGACGAGACCAAAATATATTGTAAATTTATCACATTTTGCATGAAAACTTTCCTACCGAAAGATATTTCAAGTTAAAGTTGATAAGCGTTCCACACTTTTAACGACCGGTACTTGCAAGTACTTTTGGTCCTCATCAAACTGCGGGCTTTTCCCGTATTGTTTTTTTTACGCAATGGAGTGGAAAACATATTGTGCGTTCTGCTTGTTGTGATTATATGCCCGGCGATCTTCTAAAACTAACAGCGATTGGAAAAAGTGGCAATAAAATCGGAAGCTCATCGATGCACATCAACGGCGGCATAGTTAGTGGTTGCGAACCTCAATTTGTGAAAATAAATTAATTTGTTTTCAACATTAGGAGTATTGTATAATTTGTATGTGGCTGTATATAACACTATGCTTTATATTATCATGAAAAATAATAATTTTTCCCCAAAAAACTAACAAACAATAACACAAAACTGGCAATTAAATCGGAAGCTCATCGATGCACATCGACGGCGACCTATTTAGCGTCGGCGATTTGTTTACAAAGCATTGTCATTCTTCTCGGCGCACTTAACCATTGTGGCGAGCTGTTGCTAGTAGCGCTTTCGTTCTCCATGGCAACCAGGCGTGAGCCAATGAAAAGCCAGAACGTTTCCCTTTCTGGCTTTTGATTGGCTGACGCCTGGTTGCCATGGAGAACGAAAGCGCTACTAGCGTGTGTCCGAGCAGCGCTCAGTTTGATCGGAAATGTCACAGAGCCTCCAAAAATGTCGCAATCGATGTAAACAATGGTAGGGAAGGGCGAATTTGTCAATGACCTTCATGAAGTACACAAGGTACTTGTTTTGTATTTTTCCCAAACTTACAACTTCGAATTTGGGAATAATTTTATTTAATTCTTAAATTTAAATAAAATAATTTTAAAACCATAACGGTAGCCTAAGAAATTGTTGCTAACAAAATCAAAAGGTCATTATTTCCCTTTAAACAGAGATAAGGATCCAGACCTTTTCTTTTAACAGTTTACTTGTAGTTAAATATGCCACAAATAATCAAAAACAGCATGATATCACCAACAAACAACATGTCTGTCAGGAAAGAAATACCAGTTTGACTTTGAGTTTAGCCCCATTTCATATTGTCACAGAGCTTTTAAGCTTTAAAGCTTTTCCCTACTATGTAAGATGTATGTGTGCTTGCGACGTTTAAAGACTGTTTTTGATATCAATACAGTCTTTAAACGTCGCAAGCACAAGCTATTTCGGCCTTAATGGAGACCGTTGCGAGCCCTGGAGCAGTGGAGGCTGTCGTGAGCCCTGGAGCAGTGGAGGCCGCCGCCAGCCCTGGAGCAATGGAGGCGATCGCCAGTCCTGGAGTGGTAATGGCCGCCGCACAGCGTCCCGCTTTTGACGCTCGGCTGATTGCCGAATACGACGGGTCGGCAGACGTCGTTGAGTGGTTTGAGCGGGCCAAGATGCTGTGTGCGCTCCGTGGTGTCGCCGCAGAGACGGTGCTTCCGCTGCGCCTTACTGGCGGCGCATTTGCAGTGTGGTCGCAGATGCCGGTCGCCAGTCGCAGCTCTCTGGAGGCCACGCGCGACGCGCTGTACGACGCGTTCGCCCTAGACCAGCACGCGGCGTACGAGGCCTTCACTAGCCGCCACCTCAGGGTGGGCGAGTCCGCCGATGTATTCTTGGCCGACCTTCGGCGTCTCGCAGTGCTATTTGGCGGTATCCCGGAGCGAGCACTCGTCTGCGCGTTCATCGCTGGGCTGCCGGAGTCGGTGCGACAGACCATCCGTGCTGGGTCCAGAGCCGAGAGACTGGACTTGGCCAGCGTCCTGTCACGCGCCCGCGCCGTGCTCAGTGACGAGCGTGTTACGGCAGTGGCCGCGGGGAGGCGAGCCCAGGCGCCACCGCGTGACGGGGCGCATCGCGGCCAGCCGCCACCGAGTCATCCGTCACGAGACCAGCCGACACGGGGATCACGGTGGCCACGACGCTGCTGGAACTGTGGAGAGCTGGGCCACATCTCCGTCTCCTGTCCCCAGCAGTCGGGAAACGGTGCAGGAGATGGCGTGCCAGCGCCGGCGTCGTCTCCGGTGCAGCACTGAGCGGCGCCCTGCCCGTGGTCGAACTGCGAGTGGACGGTCGGCAGTGTCGCGCGCTAGTGGACACCGGCTGCACGGACACGATTGTGTACGCGCCATGTTGTGAGCGCTGGCGCCAGCGGCAGATCGTGGTGACCACGATCAGTGGAGAACCGTTCCGGTGCAGCGGTGTCGGCAGCGTCAGTGTGGAGACGCCGGCCGGCCGGCGGGCCACACTTGATTTGCTGGTGGTGGATGAGCGGCCGATGGGGGTCGAGATGGTACTCGGCATTTCCGGCATCTCCACCCTGGGAGGCGTCAGCGTGCAGTCACCGACTGATGTACGCTTCTGTGGTGCTGCGGTGTGCCCGCCGCTCGAGGTGGATGCGGCTGACTTTAGAGCGCGGTTTGACGCGGCGGAACGAGCATGGACAGTGGCGTGGAAGTGGGCGGACGGTGGGGGGCCCGAGTGTCTCGGCAACAGGGTCGAGCAGTACGCCGTGCCGCCAGCCGCGCGTCAAGAGTTTGACGAGGAGCTGGACGAGTGGATCGCCAGCGGTTGGCTGGTGCCCTACGACGAGGCGCAGCACGGGCCGCCACGCGGACTGGTGCCGTTGATGGCGGTGCAGCAGAGAAACAAGGCCAAAGTGAGACCAGTGCTCGACTATCGTGAGCTCAACAGCCACGTCACTGCTCACACCGCGGACTCCGACGTGTGCGCAGACCAGTTGCGCAAGTGGCGGAAGCACGGATCGCGCGTCGCCGTCGTAGATCTGAAGAAGGCCTACCTTCAGCTACGTGTGGAGCAGCAGCTGTGGCCTTTTCAGACAGTGGTGGTGCGCGGTCAGCGTTACTGTCTGACCAGGCTGGGATTCGGGCTGAACGTGGCTCCGCTGGTTATGAAGGCGGTCGTCCGTGCTGTGTTGTCACAGGACCCAGCGATAGAGCGGGCGGTGCTGGCGTATGTGGACGACTTGCTTGTCAACGAGGATGTCGCCAGTGCCGAGAGTGTAGTGCAACACTTCGCCAAGTACGGTCTGGCGTGCAAGCCGCCGGAGCGAGCGGCCAGCGGAGCCCGGCTCCTGGGCCTGCGAGTCCAGGCAGATGACGGAGAGTTGCGGTGGGTGCGGGACAACGCTGTGGACGCGCCGCCAGCGCGTGTGACTCGCCGAACCGTGTTCGCGTGGTGTGGGCGACTGGTGGCCCATTTGCCCGTGTGCGGATGGCTCCGGCCCGCGGTGGCATGGATCAAGCGGCGCGTGAACGAGCTGACGCAGGGTTGGGATGACGTCACCGAGGAGGCGGCGCTGCGTGCGCAGATGGACAGCGTTGCGAGTCGCCTAGTCAGTGACGATCCAGCTCGAGGCGTATGGTGCGTGGAGGGCGATGGTGTAGTCGTCTGGACCGACGCGAGCTCGCTGGCCACGGGGGTTGTCCTGGAGACGTCAGGCGGTGACGTCATCGAGGATGCGTGCTGGCTCAGGCGCGATGAGGCCATGCATATCAACATGGCCGAGCTGGATGCGGCCATCCGAGGTGTAAGCCTGGCCGTCGCCTGGGGTGCGCGGACAATTGACCTCCGCACGGACTCGGTGACGGTGTCCCGCTGGATTGATGACGCGATCAGTGGTCGCGCGCGCCTCCGTACCAAGGCGCACGGCGAGCTGTTAATCCGGCGTCGCGTCGAGATCATCCGTCAGCTGGTCAGCGAGCTGCAGCTCAACTTGTCTGTGGCGCTCGTGCGATCGGCGGAGAACCGCTCCGACGCGCTGACGCGCGTGCCCAAGGAGTGGCTTCGCGATAAGCCGCCGGCTGTGAGCGCGGCCGCCGCCTGTGAGCTGCCAGCTGTGAGTGTAGCCGCCCTCGGTGTGCCGCCAACTGTGAGTGCGGCCGCCGTCTGTGAGCCGCCAGCTGTGAGTGCAGCCGCCGCCTGTGAGCTGCCAGCTGTGAGTGCAGCCGCCATCGGTGTGCCGCCAACTGTGAGTGCGGCCGCCGCCTGTGAGCTGCCAGCTGTGAGTGCAGCCGCCATCGGTGTGCCGCCAACTGTGAGTGCGGCCGCCGTCTGTGAGCCGCCAGCTGTGAGTGCAGCCGCCGTCGGTGCGGAGAGCATTGCCGAAGTACACAAGCGAGCCGGTCACCCGGGTGTTCGAAGGACGCTGTACTTTGCTCGCCGGTGTATCGGTCATGTGACCCGAGCGCAAGTGCGCGCTGTGGTGGCGAATTGCGATGTGTGCCGAGCGATCGACCCGGCCCCAGTCAAGTGGCGGCACGGGTCACTAGCGGTGCCACAAACATGGTGGAGACTAGCCATTGACGTTACACACCACGAGGGTCAGTCGTACCTCAGCGTGATTGACTGTGGACCGTCGCGGTTCGCTGTGTGGCGGTCACTGCGTCGACAGGATAGCTCGAGCATCGTCCAGCGGCTTGAGGAAATATTTTATGAGCGGGGGGCCCCGGTGGAGCTCCTATGTGACAACGATCCGGTCTTCCGCGGCCGACCGTTCGCCGTCCTCACCGCTCGCTGGGGGGTGACGGTGAGGTTCCGGGCGGCGCATGCGCCGAGCGGAAACGGAGTGATCGAGCGGAGTCACCGAACGGTGAAAGTTATCGCCGCTCGGAAACGGTGTGCCATCGCCGAGGCAGTGCACTTATATAATGTGACGCCGCGCGATGGCGAAGGGGCCGGCAGCGCACCGTTCTGCGGAGTGCATCGCTATGAGCCACGTGACTGTGTGCGGCTGGCAGCCGCTCCATCTGGGACGGTGGAGTGCGCCGAGGCCGGGGCGATGGAGCTCACTGCGGCGGAGCTGGGCGTGCACGCAGTCGGTGACGCGGTGTGGGTGAGGCGCCGCGGGACGCGGTGTACGGAGCCGTCTGGGCGGGGTACCGTCACGGCCGTGGTCTCCCCGCAGGTCGTGGAAGTGGACGGCATGCCGCGCCACGTTAGGGACCTGCGACGCAGGAACAGTGAGCAGCCACCTCAGAGTCCTGCACCTGACGATGACAGTGATGACCCGCTGTACGTGATGGAGTCTGTTCCTGTGCCCCATCCGACTGCTGATCAGTCGGACTTGTGTGATGCGCCACAGTGCGACAGCACGGTGTCAGATTCCCCCGCCGTGGCTCCTCGTCGGAGTCAGCGCCGCCGCCGGCCTCCGCGGCGAGATTGTTGTGTAGGGTGCGAGTGATCCTCATGATCAGGGGGAGGTGTGGTTCAGCGGACCGCAGGTGCCTCCGGCGTGCAGCGCACGTGCGCTACACGCCGGAGGCACCTGCGGTCCGCTGAACCACAGTATGCCTTATTTACCATACCATAAGGTCATCAGGATTGAAAGGACCATGACCCTGTAAGACCTGCTCTCACCGAGCTCTGTAATTGTGTCCTATATCTCAAAGTAAAGCGTAAGCGTCTTGTAAACCGCTCAACTGCAAAAAGAGCTATGACCAAATCTGGAGTACTTTAAACAGAGATAAGGATCCAGACCTTTTAACAGTTTACTTTTAGTTAAATATGCCACAAATAATAAAAAACAACATGATGTCACCAACAAACAACATGTCTGTCAGGAAATAAATACCAGTTTGACTTTGAATTTAGCCCTATTTCATATTGTCACAGAGCTTTTAAGCTCTAAAGGGAGTGTGCCTACTGTTTTGTAATGTCAAAAATATTTGTCATACGGTAAGTAGCTGTTGGTTTGATTGTTGTATATGATGAATTTCACATCTGGAGCCCCTTTAGTTGAATTTTCACTTATATTGTTTTTTGTTTATATTTGTTTCGATATCTATAAAACGATCGCCACTATGGTGATGTTATGTAAAACGGCGCACATAAGACAATACAATTACAGTCACATCATGCAAGATAGAAAGACAAGTTTTGCACAGCCCGTTTTTGCCACTGTGAACTTTATTATGTGCAAGTTTCGTAGCTCTGAATTGATATCTTCTTCAAAAAATGGCCATCGGCCATCATCGAAATGGCCATCATCGAAAAACATGATGGCCGTCCAGTTTCTGTTCGGCTGCTGCTATCAGCGTGCACGAGCTGTTTTGTTGAATTGCTATTGGCCGGCGCTAACAATATGCTAGCAGTTTAATCGATAGTTGCAGTGCTTCTAGTAGCGGAAGCCCTCTGGAGTCTACCCGATAACTTTTTGCTCCCAAGCAAATTCCTGGAGTCTTTGAATATCTCAGCAACTAGGGTTAATCTGGAGAAATGAAGTATTGGTTCAATTCAGAAAATTGTACTCTATAGACCAGTGTCAATAACCCCAACTAAGCGATGTGAGTAGGCACACTCCCTTTAAAGCTTTTCCCTACTATGTAAGATGTGTGCCTTATTTACCATACCATAAGGTTATCAGGATTGAAAGGACCATGACCCTGTAAGACCTGCTCTCACCGAGCTCTGTAGTTGTGTCCTATATCTCAAAGTAAAGCATAAAGCGTCTTGTAAACCGCTCAACTGCAAAAATAGAGCTATGACCAAATCTGGAGTACTTTAAACAGAGATAAGGATCCAGACCTTTTAACAGTTTACTTGTAGTTAAATATGCCACAAATAATCAAAAACAGCATGATGTCACCAACAAACAACATGTCTGTCAGGAAAGAAATACCAGTTTGACTTTGAATTTAGCCCCATTTCATATTGTTTCAGAGCTTTTAAGCTTCAAAGCTTGTCCCTACGATGTAAGATGTATGCTTATTTACCTTTAACTTTTAATTTAGCCCTATTTCATAATACAAGCAATAATAACTATAGCCTCATAATGCCTGAAAAATGTAAAATGCAAACAAAAAATTGGAAACTATCTACTTGCGACTTTGTCATCTAAAAATAACTGCAAATGGTATTTTAGTCTGATGAATGCATAAGCCAAAAGTTTCTAAATTTAAGTTTGGTAAAACAAAATAACAGCTTTTCAGGAATACTGAGACGAGGGTTATTTATTATTACCTATTACTGAACGCTAAACACAAAACTGGAAACTTACTGGTTGTGCCTTCGTGTCAGCCAAAAAATAACTGAAAATGACATTTTTGGCTGATAAGGCACAGGGCTGAAACCCAGAATCACAAGCAAACAGTTAACAATTGTGTTTGGGCTGTGAGCTTTTCCCAGGCAGGGATGTAGCTGTTCCCAAAGAAGTTGAGGGGGCTAAATCTGGTCTCGCCGGATTTGACAACTTCTTGCCCGATTTGAGCTGAACCAGTGGCGCACGCAGGGGGGTCAGCTGACCCCCCCCGAAATTTATGAGGGGGCCCGCATCAAAAGGACCCGTATTCTGGCAGGGGCCCGGTCTTGGTAAGGCCTGCTCGAGGCTAGGGCCGGTGTTGGCAAAGGCGTGATATGGGGCCCGGTCAGGACGAGGGCCCGGTCCGTGCATATTCTTGATGCGGGCCCGTTCCTGGTAGAGGCCCGATCAAGACAGGGTCCGGTGCTGGCATTTCAAACCTGTTTTAGCTTTACCAGAGCGCGCCCGCTCAGTCATCGCCCAAAAATGCGTTTTTACTGGTATAATATTGTGGCCTAAATTCAAGGAGATATAATTTAGTGGCATTTCTTTCTTCTTTTTTTTTGGGGGGGGGGGGCGCTTGGTCCGAGGGGGCGCCCTGGGTTTCTTTGCCCCCCCCCCCCATCCGAAAATACCTTCCGCCGCCACTGTACCCGTTGCAACTTCTGGACTTGGGCCTCAGGTACTTTGAGGACCACGAGCCGCCACTGTTCTTTGTGTTATCTAGTACGTCCGTCGTCTATATACCACCGAGCGTTGATCCACATTAGGTTTCCAGATAAGGCGTTCTAAATTGCAATGCATTGTGTTATGCCTGATAAGAGGCTTAACTCTGAGGAATTATGAGATTGTTCATAGTCATATATACAATTGGCTAGGCCTGCTTGTGACAGAGTTAAAATGAGAACCGGAACAAAGTATGCCATCACTTAGCATGCGGAGTAGCAACCTATCCGAGAAAAGGGCATACATCCATGTGCGTTCAGGCACAACAAGCTGTACGTAAGCGTGTGGATAGGACGGGACTTTTTTATAATCCTAAGACTGCGCAGTGTAATTTCGTAGTGTCACCTAAGCATGCATAGTTGCTCCGCTATAACATCTCCACCCGATCCGTGTTCTCGTGAGAGGGACGGGCATAATCTGACGTGTCGGCTGTGGGTGGATAGGCCGGCCGTTAGCTCTCCGTCGCCGCCCTCGCCGTGTCCCTTCCGGCGTCCACTCTGAAGCCACTCGGCACAGTTCCGCCCTGCGGCAATCTACGGCACGCTAAATCACCTCCTGAGCTCGGCCGCCGCGCGCCATGTCCATAACGCACCGCGCGCCGGACGCCGCAAATGTCGCGGAAGAATCGCGAGAAAAAGTGAGCAGGAATGACGAGACAAAATGGCGGATAAATTGCATCATGTGCCTGGCAACGGCGCTGCTCTGAGCGGCGCGTCAGCTGCAAGAGGAATCAGGAGCCGAGGTGCAGCTCTGGGAATGAAAGGGCAGGGGAATCTGGGAACCGGTCTAGTCGAGTCGAGCTCAGCATTCAGTTATCGAATATTTGATAAAAAGATGAGGCGTATACTGAAGTCAAGGCGCCCTGGTCTAACGGCTAATAACTGGAGTGTGTGGTTTGGAATTTTCGGTCTCCGCGATAAGTTCGCTGGTTATTTTGCGCCAACATATTACATTACAGCTTGGATATCCTCGAGACGGTCTATCTTCAATAGGGAGCTCAGTTGAAACGTCATGTGCTGCTTGAGGGGTCTGACGGCGAATGGCCATCGTGGACATGGGTTGCATGGGTGGAGTTTTTCAAAATAAGTTAGTGGGGCAAAATATGTTCAAATATGTTAAGACACATCGGTGAGTCCCGGTAGAACGTCACAATCTGTATTGAAGTAGGTACTTACAACTAACAACACAACTCTGATAAATAATTTAGCATTTTGATTTGCAAAGCATGAGCAAGGGCGAAAGGAATAATCAAAGGCCTCATCGCCTGGTCTTAGTCTTCACATTAACCAAACTCAAAAGGCGGGAGAACTGAAGTTTGTGGAACCATGTCGGATCCAACCTAACTTAACCTGACCAAAACTAGCCTAAGCCCTAACACAATCATGTCCTAACGTAACCAAACATATCCTAATGGAGTAACCGAATGGAACTATTAACCACAAACCGAACTATTATCCACTAACCGAACTATTAACAGGACTGCATGCAGGACTGCCAGCAATGCATGCATGCGAGTCAGATGCAGAATGAAAAGTAAAAAGTATAAAGTATATAATGCATGCGGTCAGTAGAAACAATTTTACGAAACATTCACGCAGCATTTGTATCAACTAAAAAATACTTTTGAATGCGCTTTTACAAATAGCTTTGTCTTGACAACTGGGATTTTAATAAATAAAAGAAGAGGAGATAATAAAGAAGGAACATTAAAATTGCAATAAAAATGTTGGCATTCGCTATTGCTTGATTTTTCGTTAACAATATTGTCTTATGATTTGTTTCAATGTCTATTATTAGTATGTCAATTATTAGTATTAGTAATGTCTACAGGGGTGGTAAAAACGCTTAAAGTGGCGGCCACTTAACCTTGTATTGGAAAATTCGGCCCCCAGGTATAAGTACCACGGCATGCAATGGCGGATCCAGCCTGACACCGGGGGGGGGGGGGGGCGGGGGCATCTTTTTTTGACAAAAAGGTACCCTCATTTTTTTTCTCCTCGGATTTGGGCCGGTCGCCTTATTTTGGTATTCGAGCTTAAGAAATTCACTTTTCAAATTCACAACAACAAACAAATTGTGAATGAAAAAAAAACAGTTTTTCCTTCCATTTTTAGGGGGTAAAAAAAATCGCAAGTTATATATAGCCATTTTGAAGAGAATATCATTTCCTTTCTTTTGACGTTGTTTATTTGCAATTTGCTTCAAAACTATGTTCTACGCTTGTTCAAACATTTATCGTTTTTCCACCAAAAATGGCACGACATGGCGTCATTAAAACGTCATTATTTACCCAAATAGTGTATCAACTTAATCAGAATTCAGTGAGAAGACGTAGAATTGCTGCAGCATAAGGTACTGAAAGTTTGACGTTGATATCTATCATAGTTTTCAAGTTATTGAGAAAATCCGGGAGGGGCAGATTCTGCCCCCCCCCCCCCACCCCAGCGGGGGCGCGGGTAAGTGTCACCGGGGCTGCTTGAATTGCATCAGATGCGCTGTTTTGTCTATCATTGAAAGAAAGAGATACATACAAACTTCAAATTAAATCACTCGAGAGAAGAAAAAAACTTCCGTTTTCATGAAGTTTTCTCCTATGATCATTATTTTTCACGTTCAGTGCAGGGAACGCGCGAGGGGGCATACTTGTATTAAATGCCCCTCCCAGATTTCTGTGGAGGGGGGGGGGGGGGCATTTGCCCCTGATGCCCCTGGATCCGCCAGTACCAGCAATTACCGCCGAGGAGAGCCTCTGCCAGACACTTACCTAATGGAATTCATTTTCCCATTTTCCAAATTTGTATAAGCAATTGCGAAAGTCGTGTCATGCCGCGAAGCGGCACGACATTTTCTGGTTTTTGACTGTGGATAGCTGGATTTTGACTGCTGCAAAGCCCATATTTACGATTGTACGATAAATTGTGAACGCACGGCGGCCGGGGGGGGGGCATACTTGTAATGAATGCCCCCCCCCCCCCCTCTCCCAGATTCCTGCGGGGGGATTTGCCCCTGATGCCCCCTCCCCTGGATCCGCCAGGGGCGGCATGAAGTGTCATTTAATGGTTCGACATCGTGACTTCTGCTCACAGTGCGGTGACGCATTTGACATGGCCACAGTGTTCATCCAGATGTATCCGTTCGACCCCTCACCCATATCCGCCTCAATCCCCGTATCCGGCTCAGTGTTACTTAATGTATAACTGAAAACAACATGCAACCGCATCATATGCACACATACAGCGCATTGTGACATTGGCGGATCCAGAACGGGTGGTTGGGGGGGGGAACATTCTAAAAAGTCGCCCACAATTCTGAAAACGCATCGGATTTGGCTTGCTTATGCATTGATAGCTGATTTAAAGCTAACTTTCCTTAGTAAAAGGCGCTTAGATTTTCTTCTATAACAGGAAATGTGTCAATTTTGCTCCGATTTCAGGCGGTTGGGGGGGGGGGGCAATTTACCATTTTTCCGAACCGTAGACCCGCCACTTCATTGTGACCTGGTACAGCCAATACAGCCTGTGTAGCAACGACCCTAGCTGCAGGGGCTGGGCCACAGGGGGGACATGGGGGGACGTGTCTTCCCCAACATTTTCTGATTTTAACATTACACCTATGGGCGTTGCATGTTAAGAATAAACTTCAGAATTCCCCTCTCCCCGCTCAAATGGCAATCTCAGATTTAAAAAAATGGGTTTTTGACCTCTAAAATGTTTTTAAAAAAACTGATTTTTTGGGAAAATCCCCACAAAATCAAAATTTTCAAAGACTAAAAAAACGGAATATATGTGAGAGAACTGAGTATGGACAATACTCATACCAAATTGCAAAGCAATTTCTTCATTTTTGACTGAGTGATGGCTTCCTAAGTGTAAGAAACTGATGACGTCATTTTGTAATCTTTTTTTTACTTTTTTGACAAGATACGAACAAATAATTATTACCTTTTCTGTATTTCTGAGCCAAATCTCCTCGATATCTCCTCGATATCTCCTCGATATCTCCTCGATATCTCCTCGATATCTCTTCGATCTCTCCTTGCTCTCTCCTCGCTCTCTCCTCGATCTCTCCTCGATCTCTCCTCGATCTCTCCTCGATCTCTCTTTGATCTCTCTTCGATCTCTCTTTGATCTCTCTTCGAACTCTCGCGGACGCGGCCTACGGCTACACACTTTCGATGGATATGAAGGTATGGTGATATCGATGGTTATGGTCTCTGATCTTACCTGTTTCTTATCATATGGGGTTTGTCCCACATATATACAAGGACCCTACCACCCACAGGACAGGGCTGGCCAGCATTAACTGGACTGACCTGCTCCGCGGCCAGCTACTATTTAAATCCTGGTGCTTTTCATAAATATAGTCTATCTCATCCCGGTTCGATTAAAACTACTTGCATATGTGTGGTTTTCCCCATATATTAAATTTAAAAGTGGCCACCGGCCTTAGTTAGGATGAACCGGTTTTTGCGTGGTTTAGTTAGGACACCGCTTTCCTCGCGAGGCTAGTAACGTAAGTTAAGGCCACTAAAAAAAAAATCAGTGCAAAATTCAGCATTTGTACTGAAGAGTGAAGACTATTGGTGTGTGCGTTTACGGATGTAGGTAGTAAACAAGGAAATTAAACTTATTTTCGTATACGCATTTTGAAAAGCTTGAAACAATGGACAGAGGTGCAGATTTAAATGATGGGCATTGGGCATGCATAGTTTGGGTTAGTTAATCATATCTTCCAATATTTTCCAAAAGAGCCAGGTACAAGTTCTCATGCACCTATATCAATCTTAACGCTGTTCTCTTGTATTGATGTATGATCTTATATTATTAATTATAAGATGTCCGTGCGTGCGTGCGTGCGTGCGTGCGTGCGTGCGTGCGTGCGTGCGTGCGTGCGTGCGTGCGTGCGTGCGTGCGTGCGTGCGTGCGTGGTACGTACGTGGAAATCAAATAACGTAACGGTCATACAAATCAGCTGATAACTCAACAACCGTTGCAGCAAGGTGCGTGAAATTTGCCACGCGGGTCCGGTGGCAGAGGTGCACCATCGTATCAAAATTTCAACAAGATCCGACATACGTGTCAGCCGCTGTGTCGGCGACAACTGAGTCATTGGTTTAACATAGGACACGGCCAAATTCACAAGTCGACGGAAACGGTCAAACGCGCGTCGATCCCGGGCCGATAACTCGGGAACCGAGGGTCGCCGCGACATGACATCAACACGATTCGAGAGAGAGTGCATTTACCAGGCGTGTCACATGTCGTTCAGAGCAAAGCTTATTTCAAGTCGAAAGTTATGACAACTTATATTTAAAAAACGGCATTTTCAGTATTTAAATCGCTACTCGGAAACTGTGGAGCATAGCACGCTGAGACTTCACCACTTTGCAGGCGAAGGTACCCTCTTTAAATTATGTCTGTAACACAAAGCTGTTTGAGTAATATTTAGGCAAGCTGACAGGCGTTGCAATATTTTCCAATATGTTTTTACCATGGTATTCATTCATACATATTCATACATACATACATACATACATACATACATACATACATACATACATACATACATACATACATACATACATACATACATACATACATACATACATACATACATACATACATACATACATACATACATACATACATACATACATACATACATACATACAT
Source organism: Chirona hameri (assembly GCA_036785665.1). Lineage (NCBI taxonomy): Eukaryota > Metazoa > Arthropoda > Thecostraca > Balanomorpha > Balanidae > Chirona > Chirona hameri. Next base: position 54,343 of record JAXIVJ010002193.1, on the reverse strand, counting down.
ACATACATACATACATACATACATACATGCATGCATGCATGCATGCATACATACATACATACATACATACATACATACATACATACATACATACATACATACATACATACACACATACATACATACATACATACATACATACATACATACATACATATATATATATATATATATGTATATATATATATATATATATATATATATATATATATATATATATATTAATATATATGTATATATATATATATATATATATATATATATATATATATATATATATATATATATACATACATACATACATACAGACAGACAGACAGACAGACAGACAGACAGACAGACAGACAGACAGACAGACAGACAGACAGACAGACAGACAGACAGACAGACAGACAGACAGACAGACAGACAGACAGACAGCCAGCCAGCCAGCCAGCCAGCCAGCCAGCCAGCCAGCCAGCCAGCCAGCCAGCCAGCCAGCCAGCCAGCCAGCCAGCCAGCCAGCCAGCCAGCCAGCCAGCCAGCCAGCCAGCCAGCCAGCCAGCCAGCCAGCCAGCCAGCCAGCCAGCCAGCCAGCCAGCCAGCCAGCCAGCCAGCCAGCCAGCCAGCCAGCCAGCCAGCCAGCCAGCCAGCCAGCCAGCCAGCCAGCCAGCCAGCCAGCCAGCCAGCCAGCCAGCCAGCCAGCCAGCCAGCCAGCCAGCCAGCCAGCCAGCCAGCCAGCCAGCCAGCCAGCCAGCCAGCCAGCCAGCCAGCCAGCCAGCCAGCCAGCCAGCCAGCCAGCCAGCCAGCCAGCCAGCCAGCCAGCCAGCCAGCCAGCCAGCCAGCCAGCCAGCCAGCCAGCCAGCCAGCCAGCCAGCCAGCCAGCCAGCCAGCCAGCCAGCCAGCCAGCCAGCCAGCCAGCCAGCCAGCCAGCCAGCCAGCCAGCCAGCCAGCCAGCCAGCCAGCCAGCCAGCCAGCCAGCCAGCCAGCCAGCCAGCCAGCCAGCCAGCCAGCCAGCCAGCCAGCCAGCCAGCCAGCCAGCATCCCGTCCCTCCGTTACATTAATACCTATTACGTTAATATGCCCCGCCTGCCACCCGGGTGTATTAAACGAGCAGCCCGTATAAGTCGTTCAGCGTTCACCGTGGATCAGTCCGGCATTCCGTACCTTCAATTAAATGGTTCTTTCCAAATACACATATATTGGGAAGGGGAGGGTTACACATACATCATTTGAAACAATCTCGGCTCCATCATACATACCGTATTCCATACATACCACATCCGACATGCGATCTCCAGCCACACTCTAACCAAACCGGTGGAGCACGCCCTCGGTAATGAGTGGGTTAATGGGACAGCCTTGAGTTAGGGACGCGCCTTGACGCTCTGCGCCGAACGGCTCAAACTAAAGTACTCAAGGCTCGCGTCGGGGCTTCTGCTACACCTGGGTGTTAGCAGCGTTAATTTAGAAGTGGGAGACTAACCTGAACGTGTCGCCCCGATCACACCGCTGTACAGAATGCCGCGTCTCTCTCCTCTACCGTCCTGAGCTCAGCTCACAGGTGGGGCGTGGCACCCCTAATGGCTATTCCACGCACTTCCCCAGGTCCGCACCTTTCGCTTTGCAGACCCCGGACGTTAGAGAAAGCGACCAGCGAAAGTGGGGCAGCCTTCAGGCTGACTCTGCGTGAAACGCACGGCCGTACCTGTGCCGCGACCGCATCCCGCTGATGCTAACCAACGCCCGTCCTCTCTATTCGCTGGCTCAGAGACGTACCAATTTATAATCTTACATAATGATGTCATTCCTAGCACGGTTATGATGTCATTCCTGAAATTCCGATAACGGGGAAAATATTATGTAAGTGCCACGACCATGTTGAACGTAAAGTAAAAGAAACCATGTTTATTCGAGACCTCAAACCTGTCATGAACAAAAATGTAGCGAGCTGGCCACTTTTGAGCTAGTAAGCAGTCTGGCACTGACGTAACATGGACCTCCAAGTGTAGTCAAGGGCGGATCCAGCCGGCCGTTTTGGGGGGGGGGGGCAAACCGTTTTTTTAGCGGACCTTACCTACCCCCAATTTCGAATTTCTTCCCGGATTTGGGCCACTTTATTTTGCAACCACACGATTTCGATTTTTTTCCCCATTTTTTTTTAGGTTTTCGACCTTTTGGGATATCGAAAAAGGAAAGATGTCAGCTTGCAGTTTGTATTGTTCCGCCATTGCCTTACACTGATAAAAACTATGTCAATTGTCAGCTGTACCCAGGGGCGTCGCCGATAATTTTTGAGTGGGGGGTCGGGTGAAATGACGACAAAGAATGTACCCCAATTTGTTATGCGTGTATTTAAGCCTTTGCAACATTTATAATGTGGATTTGCATGTTATAGTAGGTACTTGTTATTTAGCGCCGCGAAGTGGCGCGATTTTTTTTTTGCTCGGGTTTGCCTGATAAAACCCAGAAACATAGGCATTTTTAGCTTCTTAGCCTTGTAGAGGATAATAAGCTAAAAATGTTATTCATTCAATTCAGCGTTACGACGAAACGAAGACGATGACGATGGCTTCGTTATGACGATGGCCACTGATGTGACGCCGCGAAGCGGCGTGAACATTTTAATTTTAGGTCGTGGAAAACGCATTTTTAATATTGGAACCAGACCGTGAGTGGAGCCAAGCCTCAGGTAACCCCTTTTCCTGGTTGCACATCTCGGTATGATGCAAAATGTTGAAATGAAGGTAGTTTTTCATATACATTAGCCTCGGATAGTAAATCACGATGGCCGGTGGCAGTCTGCGCTCAATAGTACATATGATAATAATAACTGTAGTCTGTGTACATACCTATGTACCGAACTGTAACAAACAACTGGTAACGGTGCAAATGGTTTCAAAGTAGCAAGAGGCAGACCGACATTTCCGCGCATAAATGGTCCCTGTGGATCTGGATGAGCCTGGGGGAGATGGCTTGGGGAGATAGTCCTGGCCTGGTCCCCACTATTAGCTCTTCGGGCCAACAAGTTGGGCACCGCTGGAACAGCTTCCGGTTGCCGAAGTCCGCGTCTTTGCGTTCGCGTCGCCTTTTTCGGAACTCGGCAGACAAGCTAAACATGTAGCCCGCTTTAAAGATAATATTTTATGAAGAGAGTTGGCCCTGGGGCCAGCAATTACCGCCAAGGAGAGCCTCTGCAAGACACTTAATGGAATTAATTTTCCAAATTTGTATATGCAATTGCGAAACTTGTGTCATGCCGCGAAGCGGCGCGAAATTTTTCAGTTTTTGACTGAGGCTAGCTTGATTTTGACTGCTGCAATTTTGGGATGCCCAGTACCGTTCTAAAAACGCAAATATAGCATGCATTAAATTTCACGTCTTGGGGGGGGGGGGGGGGCAAAACATAGTTTGCCCCCCCCTTAAACAGGCTTGGGGGGGGGGGCATGGCCCCGTTCGCCCCCCCTGGATCCGCCCTTGGTCGTGGGTCTAGTTATTCCTTCGTCGACGACGAAATAATTATTTATGAACGTGTTCATTTTTTTTCTTAAAATTTCACAGAACACGGAATTTTATTGTTTTTTATATGCGTTGAGGCTCATATTACAGTTATTTATTTATATATATATATATATATATATATATATATATATATATATATATATATATATATATATATATATATATATATATATATATATATATATATATATATATATATATATATATATATATATATATATATATATATATATATATATATATATATATATATTTTTTTTTTTTTTTTGGGGGGGGGGGGCAAAAGACATGTTGCCCCCCCCCCCCTTTCAGGCTTTTTTGGGGGGGGGGCATGGCCGGATTGCCCCCCCCCCCCCCTGGATCCGCCAGTGAGTGTAGTTTATCCTGAATTCGCATCGGTGTATCTAAATTTATTTAGGATCAAATTGTATTCATTGATAGTCTTCAGAAGTTTGCTTGGCATATGGCTTTGATGTTTTGTTTCATATTATTCAGTAATATTAGCTACTTCAAAGTACTTGTAAAATAGGTATCACGTTCGCGATATTTTGTGTGTTGTAGTTTTCGCAGGCGAATTGCCCTCAGTCACTTGATGGAGGTTTGTGCCGAAATATAGTGACACTTTTTTTCTCTACTATTTTCCGAACTATTGAGACTCAAGTCATTTGTATCGTTATTTAGTGGTATAAATACACCAACATTGTTCAATATGCTCATTTGAAAATGTGCCTTTCTTCATAAAACAACCTGACTATGAACTGATTGCCATTTATTTTAGATATCGACTTTAAATTTGGTACACATTCACCGCACACGTCTCGATCACATATATTCCGGTTTTTGATAATTCTGATTTTTTCTTGAAAAATTTGTAAAAACAAAAACAAATGTATTTGGATTTATCAAAATTTTGAATAAAAAACTCGCAAATCCGAGATAGCAGTTGGATAGCCCGGTCTATTGTCAGTAATTTGATTTTAAACAATTGAGTTTATATCAAACATATTACTTTTGACAGCGGTTTCCGCAAACCATTATTTTGCAACAAAAACCGAAGAACATGACGTCACTGACGTCATTCCCGGTTGACCTATCATAACCTCATATTTTTCCTTTTGCCAACATGTGTAGAATTGATGTGAGCGAAGGTACTGCAAGTTTGGTGACGATAACGGTGTTCGTTAAAGGAAATAGTTCACTTTCGGGAAATTTTTCAGAGCACGATTTTATTATATTTTTGAATAGTTTCTTTTTTATTTTCAAAAATGGTCCTACATCGCGCCAATTCAGGACAGAAGGTCGTAAATTATTAATGTTATGGTGTGCATTATTGGTCTGCGCATGCTCCATGGCAGTGCTGGCACTTTCAGACGGTACGGTACATCATATATGCGCCGTATTCCTTCGCCAAAAAGTAAAATATCTTCGGCTGGAGAGTCTTTTCAGCCAATAAAAGTTCCAGATAAGGATTTCTCAACACGGGCTACAAAACTGCTATTTCAGTTCAAAACCCATGTTGAAGGTGAACTATTTCCTTTAAAGGGTCACCTTGAAAAATGTCTTAAAAATTGGCTATACGTCAAAAATCGTCAAAAATCGCGGACGAATGTCGTCGGCCGGCCATCTGCGGACCGGCGGAAAAAAGCTGATTCAAACGAGCTTTTTTCGGCGACTGAACGCCGCGGAGCCGCGGACAACAAAATTGATCAGGCTACAGTGGCGAATCTATGCAAGACAGAGGTGCACATTTTGCACAGCATGCTGCATGCCGCTGTGAAATTTATTATGGAAAAGTTTCGTGGTTCTAAACTTACATCTTCGTCGAAAAGTGGCCATCATTAATTTACCTTGTGACAGGCTGTAGGCACAGGTTGCGACATGCTGTAGGTCGGCGGGGCGGAATCTCGCGAGCAGACAGCGCCGAATCCGCCGGAACAAGGACGATATTCAGCGGTATCGACGCGATTTTCCGAGGCGGAATGTCGCAGTATATCGCGCGCCGAATGGCCTAGTGTGCGGCCGCCTTAACACATCAACCAAACGTCAACATACAAACAAAATCCCACAACAAAAACGCAGTTATGAATATAGAGCGCCACTTTCGGCACCTACATTTGGAAGCCTGGCGCATCCGCCAGCTCGGCTGGCGGATCTGCCAATGGCTACCATATTTCGACTTTGATCAGTCGGGCTGGCGTCCGGCAAAATGACGGATGGCAGATGTCTTTTGGCGTCCGCCACTCTCACTGTGAACTCCGCTTTCTGATTGAAACACGAACGCCATACTTGCCGCGAATGTTGTGCATCCATATTGGGTATATTATTCCAAATCTGGTAGTGACCTTCATTTGTTGGTATGTTTTCTAGTTTTTATAGTATATTGTTAGTATATACTAAAAAAAACACTTCGGAGTACCCAGTGTTCTATTGCCCTGAGCTGAACTATTGTTTTCATATTGATATTACTCTTATACGGCCTTTTGGATATTACTGTTACTGATATCATGGGAGATCAAGACCGTAGGTTCATGCTGGCAGGTGAAGAAGACGCTTTCAAAGAAAAAGCAGGTAATCTATTCAGTGCACTAAATGATGTGCAATATTCACCGACACAGGACGTGGACAGCTTTGTAAAAAGTGACCCTCTCAAAGAGGGGAGGCAGACAAAACTCGGTGGTGCTCATGAAATCTTCACAAGGCAAAACAAGAGTAGCACTGCCTCAGGGCACAGATCAAAATATGATGGGAGCAGTTCAAGTCTCATGCCCCCTCCCAGAGCACCTGCATTTAAAAGAAAATGCAGGCACCCCATTCCAGGACATGTGCAAAATCCATCTAAGTTTACCAAGTACTCACTGGCTGATGTGCCAGATCAACAAATGACTCAAAAGTCCAACGCAGCTGCTGCCCTGACTTTCCTCCAAGAAATTGATGAAAAACAGAGCAAAGACCTGACCGAAGATGAGGCACCTGAAGGAAGTAGGCCAACATTTAAAAAGCCTGCTCACAAAACGGCACCTAGGGCAGTTGGGGAAGCTAAGTGTTCATCCATTGAACCTTCTGAGTCTGGCTCAGCCAATGCCTCACAAACTAAACTAAAACTGAAGCACAAATCCAGGAAAGAAAAAGAGATTAAGCTTTCACATCTTGAATATGAAGATGAAGAAAAGTAAATAGGGAGTGCCTCATAGTCTGACAGGTGAAGCTGGATCTCGGTCTCTGTATTTACCCATCATACTGATGTGATGTAACAACTATTGATCTGTGAAATACAGCCAAATGTGCAATGAATTTATATATCCAAACATATAAGTGAGGCTGTCACTGAACTTGAAGCAAAGCAGAGTAAAAAATGTAATAATGGGCAAACATTGTAGGGACCCATTTATACCAAAAATGTAGTTTCTTCTGTTCTGAGTAACCATGTGGGTGTGCCACCTCCAGGCACACTAACACCATTTGGGGTAAAACACAGCACCCACTAAGTCACTCAAGCATTGGCGCTGGGCACAGCATAACACCACTAAAAAAATCCTGATTTATTGGTCATTGGCTATATAGAATGCAGGCTGTAGAATCAAAGCAAGCTCAAAGACCTATCCATAGTTAAATGGGCAGTTATTTATTAATAAGATTTATCTGTGTTAACACTATTGTGGACAAGTAATTCACAGTTTCACCACTCTCCAAAGTATTTAATTTGAAAATCCAGCCTTTTCTGCAGACTTCTTTTAAATGATTATCTTGATACATTTAGCCAAACTGTTTTGACTGGACCGATTTCTGAGGTCAGGACCCATTCTAAGCAAAACTTGTTGCCTGGGCCTTGACACTACCATCCGATTACACAGTTCCTGATAACCGGCGGAATTTGGTGGTGAAAGTGTTACATCCCTTAAAGGGACATTGCAACCTCACAGGTCAATATGGAGTTTTTGGTGTATCGGTCGATTAAGTGTGTCCGATTTCACCTGCAAAATTTGGTTCCCGAAGCTTCTCCCATTAGATCAAAGAATAAATTTTCACCACTTATGCTTGCCAAGCATTCGTAAAATTGGATTCGCCACATCACTATTTAGAATCACTTCTTTGCAGACTTATTTTCTTTTGAATGTTGCAAACTCAACATCACCATTCAGTCAGTGCACTTTAAAATTAAAAAGCGTATGCAGTTAATTATATTTTCAACAACCTTAGCCTCTTTCATAATAAAACAGCAAGAATTGCTATGACTCGACTTTGGGACCGTAGGAGTTGTGACCTATACCTTAGGCCTGTTCACGGGGTCTGCGGCCGCCGCGGCTCCCGCGGCCAAAAGGGCGGGACTTAATCGTCAGCCAATCACGAAAGAGCAGATCCGGGAGGAGAGACTCTCCGTTCTGCGGCTCCTGCGGTTGCTCGGGAGCAGCCGCAAAAGAACTTCGACATAAATGGCGCGCGTCTGACAGGTTGCGCACTGTTTTGTTGATATCGCAGCTCACTGGCGGTTGTTTGACCAAAAATGACAACTCGTAGTGACTCGTAGATATTCATGTAGTTGAGTGGTTTTGAAAAACAGAGGGTTTTCATGAAATTGCCTATTTGCTGCGAACGCTACACGCGCCATCAGCGGCAGCAAAAGTGTTCAAAGTTGTTCAAATTAAGCTCCGCCTCCTGGCCGCGGGAGCCGCGGCGGCCGCAGACCCCGTGAACGGCCTCTTATAACACAGATAGACTTTGCAAGGTCAAGTCTCGGCGAATTCGTACGCTTCGGCTTTGGGCGGGCGCCAATACCACAGCCAAACTGGATGAGAGCGGCCATCATGAATCTAGTACTGAGCACAGCTGGGACCAACGTTTTGGAGTCAGAAATAAATACAAAATGCTTTGGCGATACACTACTTTAGGTGCTGCAGGAGCAAGTTTGAGCTTGATCATACATGATTGTTGATCCCCACCATTCATTTAAGTTGCTTTTTATAAATCCTCCGGAGGTGGCATCTTGAGGTGGCATCAGCATCTTGATATCCCTTTAACGACTGAGGACCACTAGCTGCTTCATCTGACCTTGAACGCGGCGGCTGCCACCGACCGCAGGTCATCTCTGCCCGGGGCCAATACGCGAGGGCCAAAGCTTCTCGAACCCACCTTGACAGAGCGAGTAGAATCGTAAGCCCAGCGCTCTCCCGGCTGAGCTACACAGGCGGATAAATATAACAAATCATGTGTTACCACGTTGAGCACGCGACAACCGCTGACACTGTACCAGAGGCCTCTTTACCATTAGATAGGGATAGGAGGCAAGAGAGCTTATTAGCTCGTGAGGGCTGCCTCCTGGTCATTTTTTGGTATTGATCATAGTGATGCTTGAAGGAATTAATGCTTTTACTATCAATGCCATTTTCAGGGAGTCTGTTCCACTCTCAAACCACCCTTGATGAGAAAAACTGGCTTCTTTTCCATGTTGTGTCGAGGCTTATATAGCTTCAGGCTGTGTCCTCTGTCGTTTGGTTGTGGTTTTTATCAAGTTTTAAGAATTTGCCTTCCATATTTACATGATCAAAACCCTTAAGCAGCTTGAACACCTATTATGTCTCCTCTCTGCCTCATCTTCTCCAGTGTTGTTAGCCCAGCGTTCATAAGGTGTTTCAGTCTACCCATAGTAGGTGAGATGGGAAATGCTTCACACCAGTTTGGTGGCGCACCTTTGCACTCTCTCCAGCATCTTGATATCCTTTTTCAAGTACGGGGACCTGGTCTGGATGGCATATTCCATGCATGGGCGAACGAGGGCCTTATACAATGCAGGCAGGGTTTCCTCATCCAGGCAGCTGAAAGTTCTCTTAATGTGACCTAACATGTAATTTGCAGAGGATGCAGCCTTGGCTACTTGTGCAGATGGCTTCATGTCAGTAACAATGATGCCCAGGTCCTTTTCACTGCTTGTGGTGGATAACGTAATGCCACTCAAGGTGTACTCATGACCTTGGTTCTTTTTGCCGAAGTGCATTATTTTGCACTTCTCCTTGTTAAATTTCAAAGACCATTTGCGGCTCCACTCATCAAGCTTACAAAGGCATCCTGTAGGCATTTAACTTCATCTGAGTTCTTCACTCTCCGGAATATCTTGGCATCGTTGGCAAAGAGCTTCCCGTTTGAACTAATGTCATCCAGGAGATCATTGACATAAACACGGAAGTGTTGGCCCAAGAACACTTCCTTGTGGTACCCCACTCCATTCAGCCTCTTCGCCATTCAGAGCAGGCACCCTTAATCATAACTCTTTGCTGGCGATTTGTGAGAAATTCTTGGACCCAACTCAGGACTTGTCCATCAATGCCAACAGCTTGGAGCTTGAGCAAGAGTAGTTTGTGTGGTACCGAGTCTAAAGCCTTAGCACAATCTAAGTACACAGCATCTACACAGCCTCCATCATCCATCAGATCCTCCACATAGTGCAGATATTCTAATAGCTGTGTTAAGCAGGACTTGTTTGAACGAAATCCATGTTGGTGGTGTGTTAGATAGTTGTTCACTTCCAGGAAGATGCTCCATAATCCTGTGCCTGACAAGTTTTTTTCTCCAAAATCTTACACCCTTGTTAAACTTATTGGGCGGTAATTGAGTGGGTTGGTTCTTGACCCTTTCTTGAAAATGGGTGTGATGTTGCCTCTTTTCCAGTCAATTGGCATGCTACTAGCTTCCAGGTAGTGTTTGTAAATAAATGTCAGTGGCTCGGCCAGCACCTCTGCACATTCTCATTCTCTGTACTCTTGGGTGAACCCTATCAGGGCCAGCAGCAGATTGTGCCTTCAGACCACAAAGCAATTTCTTAACCTCTTACCACAGTTCTATCAATTGCTGAGAGTTTCTCGCCCTGGAAGGTACCAGGTGTCGGTGGAGGAGTCACATATTCCTTGACAAACACTTTTTTTTTAAATTCCCGGTTCATAACCTCACAAGTTTCTTTCAGTGATGTGGTCTGTAATCCATCCTCTTTGTTGACAAACATCACATATTCTTTTATTGTTGTTTTACTTCTAGCATAGGCATAGAAGGCTTTCAGGTTCTTCTTTACCTCCTTTGCCAGGCTATGTTCGTATTGAGATTTTGCTCTTCTGATTGTGGTAGTAACTTGGTTTCTTAGTCGCTGGAATGCCTTACCAAGCCTTTTCTATTTATTGTGCTTCCTATGCTTCTTCCAAGCTTCATCCTTCTTCTTTATCATCCTGAGAAGATGCATGTTCATCCATTTTTTTATCCCTTTGACTTTGTTAGCGACGTACATTGGGACACATTTATCTACAATATCGTTATACTTCTGGAGAAATGAGCTCCACATGCTCTCAATGTCTTTGCCTTCTAGTTCTTCCTCCCATTTGACACATTTGAACATTTCAATAGCTTGGTCATACTTCCCCTTATGCTAGTTAGGTTTTATATCAGCCTCATTTGTGCTCAAAGCTTCACCACCATCTATGCACATTTAAAAACCCAACATACAGTAGTCACTTTTACGTATTGGTGAGCCATAGCTGATGTCTTCTATATCTAGGTTATTCTTGGTGAGGATCAGGTCTAAAAGTGAGGGCTTATCTCCAACCCTTGAACGTGTATATTCTCTCACATGCTGGTACAAAAACGCATCTTGACCAGACTTGTCAATGATTCATATTTGTCATGAGTCGATTCACAGTGATTCACGGATCATAATGAATGATTCAATCACTGAACATTACCATAATGAATGATTCAATCATGATTCAATCACTCAACATTACCATAATGAATGATTCAATCATGATTCAATCACTCAATATTAAAGGGAAGTGTCGACTCTAAGATGTCTAACTCCTTTGATTTTGAATGTGCGACTCTAAGATTGTATGAGCGTGATAGGGAGGTCATGCTCTACCTGTGTGCCAATTGTCATGCACGTCAGAATAGTCTGCTGTTTGACCTTAAACATATGACCTGCTCTAACTCCTTTGATTTTGAATGTGCGACTCTTAAGATTTTACCAGAATGATCATTAGGTCGTGATTGAGTGTACCAATTTTGAAGCTAATCCAAATAGTCCGCGAATGTATTTCCGAATGTGAATATGAATGTGAGCCAATTGGACACGCGTGTTGTTTATTTTGATTATACAATTATATTTATAATATTTATTATAATTGCAAATTCCAAGTTCCAAAAGCATTAATGACTTTACGTTTCACTTTTTTAAGCGAATAGAACATTTATTTTGATTTTGCATTAGGTATTATTTTTTATAAAGCATGATGTGGAATAAAGCGGCGCCGATGCGACAGTGATATTTGGGACATGCGGAGGTCATGCAAATGCTTGTTTATGATTTAGTTTTTGATATGGTATAGCCTAGAAATTAGGAAAAGGTGGGTACCTTTAGATAATTTTTCGTGTGAAAAAGGTGTGTGTACTGTGTGGTTTATGAACCAAAGTATGAGTTAGTTACCTTTTCTAAGCATTTAGGTACCTACCCCTAACCCTACCAGTTCCAAGGTATTCACCTAGTTAGGGCTGATTGAACAGTGGCTTTGTGCCCACTGGAGTTGGACACAAAGCCTCGCTTTCTTTACACATATATGAATTACAGGCTACAGCTCAGGACACAGAGCTCATATCAGTGGCCATTAAGTGCCTGGTTTGTCCACAGGGCACAGATGAATGCTGGGCCGCTGGCATATTTTGTGGACAGTTTATGCTGTTCGACCAAAAAAGAATGATTCTTTGAGCAATGAATGATTCAATCAGCCTATTTTTTCTGTATGAATGATTCAATCAGTGACTCACAACAGGTTTGCGCATGAGGTGAATCGATTCATGAGTCATTCATTTGAAATAAGAATGATTCAATCAAAAGTAGTCGATTCACATTGAATCATTGACCAGTCTGATCTTGACAGACATCAAGAAATTTCTTTGGCTCATGTCCAGTAGGAAGGTTCTTTGCCCAATTGATCTGCGGTAATTGAAGTCACCACAGATAAGAATCTGCCTGTGACCTAGGTTGCTCATCTTTTTGATAGCTTTCCTCACCCCTTTATTGTACCTTTTACTTGCGTTGGGGGGCCTGTATATACAGCACAGTAACACACGACTCTCTGTACATTTTATCACACATGTTACTGCTTCGATGTCTGGGCATAATGAATTGGGCAGCTCCAGAACTTCAAGTTCTTTTTTAACCATTATGAGAACTCCCCCACCACAATCATTCCTGTCTTTTCCAAACATCCTATAATCCCTGCAATCTAGATATTGGGATGCTACATCTTGTTCATTTAGCTTTGTTTCCACAATAAATAGCACATCTGGATCATTATGTGTCATAACAATGTTGAACTCCTCACCCTTGGATGGATTGAGGCCATCAATGTTGGTGTACATGCACTTCAAAACTGCACCAGAAGATGATGTAAACATGTTCTGAGAACATGTCCCTGATTTTGCAGTGTGTAACAAGGTCCTTGATGCACATGAGTCTTGTTTGTAGCAGGTTGACATCCATCTTGATCCTTGTTTTAGTTTTTTTTAATGACTTTGCCTCTAAATATCCTGTGCGTGTCTTTCCCCTTTTGAACGAGTTCATCTCTGAGCTTTTTCTGGTTTTCCCTTTCCTCCAGAGTCATGTCCCGAGTGATGTAGGTGTTTGGGTACCCTTTGTCTTTCAAACTGAATCTGTTCCTGTACAGCATCTCAGCATCTTCTTTTTCTCAAACTTCACAAGTAGCAGTCTCGGCCTTCCGTCAATGATGCTAGCGTAATCACTCACTGCCTTCCTTCGAAGCCGAAATGCTTTCTCGACCTTGCATTGTACATTGTCTCCACAAAGCACATTTGCAATTTCTTTCACTTTGTTTGTGTCATGGTCCTTACGAAGCTCTGGATCCTGGCTTTCACTTTCGGGAATATTGTGCAGGAGCACATTGCATGACCTGTCCAATTTGATTTCAAGCTCTTGAATTTTCACAGCCTTTTTCAGTACATCTGAGGTCTCGTTCATTTGTTTTGATGCTTGGTTCTCCATGTTCTTGATGCCAGTCCCAAACTTCTCATCAATCTCTGCAGTGGTCTGGTTCCTCACTTGAATCAGCTTGATGATTTTCGTCTCTGCTTCTGACACCCTAGATTCAAGACGCTTGACCAAGTCCAATGTGTCAGTGAGCCGCACTTTGCATCCTTTGCAGATCCACAGCAAGTCGTATTTGACCAAAGGTTCAAAAGCTCCCTTACAACAGTCCCTGGCAGTCTGGGTGAAAACACTCACCACAGGCCTCACACTGAATTGAACTCTCTTTACCAGTTATAATTTTGTCACATTCTTTGTCACCCACTTTGCAGACAAAACTCACCTTTTTGGATCTTCTACGTTTCTTTCCAGCTGTCCACCACTCTCTTACCTCTTCAGCATCACTACTGGCATCAGTCTCAGAGTCTGTACCACCTTTTTCTGCCACTGTTCGCTGAGCTTCTGTATCCTTGCTTGGCCTTCTTTTGCCCTTCTTCGATTTCCGCGGCGATTGAGGCGATCCCGGCGCATTCCCCGGAACTTTTTTGACGTTGTACTTTGTTTTGGCTTAAAGGGACATTGCCACCTTCCTGAAAGTTGTCAAATATACGCCGGTTGTACCCGAAAATATGAAGTAAGTGCTGCTGAAAACGATGGTGATATTTTTTCTCTCGAAAACTTCACTCAATTTATAATAATTAAGTTTTTGGGTTGATGACGTCATTATTGAGCTAAATAGAGCTATAGATAAATCCTTTACGCTGCCAAAGTTTGGCACAATTTTTCTCAGACAATTCTGGCGATTCAAATACAAGCAGGTACCAGGTAAACTGTGTCGCACTCACTTGACCACCGAAGTCTTGTCACTGAAAGCTCCACATACCACACATCGAATTCTTGGCATCGTTTGAAAATTGCATTAGAGTTTCACTTTATAGAAGTCTAGTTATCCTGATATAACCCACGGTAAATATAATACACCCAGCGATCGAGAAACGAAACGCGTAAATATCTCCAAGGTTTACCTTAAAACAAGTCGACTATCATCACCATTGGGTAAAGAGAGACGTCATCGGCTTTAAACCCCTATTCAAATACACGTGGGGTTTATTTGTTACAATTGTCAAGACCAAGCTCGAATTTCTTTTCGAATAGACCTTATGTGGCTGTTTTAACTGCTACCCTACTTAATTTCAAAGCAAGTCCAACAACATGGCTATCTCAACTCAAAACTAATGTTAAGGTGGGAATGTCCCTTTAACCATGCAATTGCCTTGCCTTGCAAATCAGTATTCACCATTAAATAGTTTAGTAAATAAAAAACAAAACAGCACCAAAAATATGACCTTAAAGGCTGGTAATGAAAGTAAGGATACTTGTGAGGAGCAATGGGAGGCACGTCTGGTCAGGTCAAGGTCAGCTCAAGGTCAGGGTCAGGCCAAGGTCAGGCCTGTGAATGGACGGCCTGCGGTTCGGCCGTCGGCTGGGGTCGGCAGCAGGGGTGATAACGGAAAGTGGGGATTGGGCGAAAGGTATGACGTCACACAACTGCGGTTTCTGCGGTCGGTACAAAGCGACCATAGCGACCGCAGGATGAAATGTCACGTAAAGTAGCGTATCGTGGCATTCAGTGTTCATAAGACGCCTGCCTGTGATGACGTATGCTGAAATAGGCGGGACTTGAAAGCCTGCGGTTGACCGCCGAACCGCAGGGACCATGAACAGCACTCAGGTCAGGTTGTGGGCACCTACCCTAAACAAGCTGAGGGGACTTATTCAAATGCCATTCAGAGGGCTTCCCAGTGACTATAGACATTTTCAGAAATTGTTGAATCTAGTACCAGGTGTACATACCACTGATGGGCTGCATCATATATTTCTGTGACAAATTAGAGCAGTCATTAGCAAACTCCTGTCACAAAATCCTGACTGTAGACTCTTTTCTTTAAAGATTCGTAAAGGATTCGTAAAGGAATTGTAGTTAACGGCTGAGGCAATTAGAGGATACAGTTACCTCCACAGCAGACACTAACTACAACACTGAGGAAATCAGGCATGCAACTGTATTCTGAAGATCATGGTTTGAAATAGCACAGGGTTCGCTGATCACAGCCAGTCCAGGTTATATAATTAAACGCTTTTGCTTAAGTTAGCGGCTTTCAGTCATGACTCACAGATAATATTTATGAAAAAGGGACCACATTGAAGGACACATTCTCGAAATAGAAAGACAAAGTAATACAATGTACCTTATAACGAGGTATTCGAAGTTCCTGAGACCTGACCAGTTCAAGTTACATAGATTCTGCATGCACCACTGTTAGTCTGTTCCACATCTAACATGACCATACCCATATCAAATTCATCACCACCGTATCAATGTTCTCTCCTGGCTATAACAAAACACCGGGGACTCTACATTTCTACTCGGCATTTCTAAGTTCACGAGACTCTGCCTTAGGGTCTCTGTGAGCCTTTCCCAGATACGAAACGTTTCAGATCAAGCAGCTCCATCCCCTGGCAGAACAATAAAGCAATCCATCACAGCAACCCACCAGACCCGCGCCCGCACAGGCCATGGGTACAACATACTCTCTGTCTCACTGTCTGACTGGGACTCCCTCACTAACGACCTCCTGAGACTCCAACGGGCAACTATCGCCGGAGTAAGAGGTACCTCGCACTGTCCGACGGATATATACCGGTTGAGTAAGAGGTACAACTCACTGTCCACGGACACCATCCGCCTCAGTGGAGGATACGGCATACGCCTCCTCACTGCCTCACGAGCACGCCCTCCTGAGCTGGAGACACACCGTATGTCCGCTTACTGTCCAACGGCAGATGCCGTCTCAGTGAGCGGTGCGACGCCTGTCTGGCCACTGTCTCCCACGGGTGTCTCCTAGTTTACCAGATGCGTGACTATAGACCGCGCCTGTCACTGCTCGGCCGGCATCTCCCTTCTCAGTCGGTCACACAGCGCCTGCTGCAGGCGCTCGTCCAGGCAAGCCTTCCTCGCAAACGTGGCGCAAAACTCGGCCAGGTCCATGCCTGCAACACAGCCACGTGATAACGATGATTCAGGCTTAGAGACGCTGCATCTGATGAGGTGATGTGACACTCGAATACAGCTGTCCAATCAACGGCGCATCCAGCGGCCGTGCCGTTCCAGGACAAAATGGAGATGGAAAGGTACAGAGGTATGCTAATAGTAGAAACTAGAAAGACGTGAATACGGTGCAAAATGGGTCGAGAGGTACGCCTGCCCCAGCATATTTCCCCCCAGCATATTTCCCCCCAGTATATTTCAACACTTCAGACTTCAGAGGACAACACTTCAGATCCTTCCACTACATTTTATTTGCGATACCCAACCCCCAAAGTAAGTGTTTCACCATGTACAACGAATACTAGCTTGCACGAGGGCCACTGCGACGTTAAGCTGAAGCCGGAGGCCTGTTCCAAGGGGTATGCGGCCGCCGCGGCTCCAGCGGCCAAAAGGGCGGGGCTTAATCGTCAGCCAATCACGAAAGAGCAGATCCGGAGGAGAGACTTCATACTTTCTGCGGCTCCTGCGGTTGCTCCGGAGCAGCCGCAAAATAACTTCGACATAAATGGCGCGCGTCCGACAAAGGTTGCGCACTGTTTTGTTGATATCGCAGTTCACTGGTGGTTGTTTGACCAAAAATGACAACTCGTAGTGACTCGTAGATATTCATGTAGTTGGGTGGTTTTGGAAACATTGACGGTTTCCATGAAATTGCCTATTCGTTGCCGACCGCTACACGCGCCATTTATTGGACGCCATCAGCGGCCGCAAAAGTGTTCAAGGTTGTTCAAATTAAGCCCCGCCTCTTGGCCGCGTGAGCCGCCCGCAGACCCATTGAACAGAGGCCTGTTCACGGGGTCTGCGGCCGCCGCGGCTCCCGCGGGCAAAAGGGCGGGGCTTAATAGTCAGCCAATCACGAAAGAGCAGATCCGGGAGGAGAGACTCTCCGTTCTGCGGCTCCTGCGGTTGCTCGGGAGCAGCCGCAAAAGAACTTCGACATAAATGGCGCGCGTCTGACAAAGGTTGCGCACTGTTTTGTTGATATCACAGCTCACTGGCGGTTGTTTGACCAAAAATGACAACTCGTAGTGACTCGTAGATATTCATGTAGTTGAGTGGTTTTGAAAAACATTGAGGGTTTGCATGAAATTGCCTGTTCGTTGCGAACGCTACACGCGCCATTTATCGGACGCCATCAGCGGCCGCAAAAGTGTTCAAAGTTGTTCAAATTAAGCTCTGCCTCCTGGCCGCGGGAGCCGCGGCGGCCGCAGACCCCGTGAACAGGCCTCGGGTGACCGAAATTGACAGTGCGAGTACAACACATACAATGGGACAATGTCATGAATTCCCAGGGAAATCGGTGAATATTTACATATGTATGCTATGATTTATAAAAGACAGTAAAATTCCGTAAAATATCACGATGGAATGTATAAAATCGGTTTGATTCCCGGACCCCACCTTCAACGAAGGATTGCTGACGAACGGCGCCACTGCGGCTGTCGCAGTACTCCAGCTTGAAGACGGCGCGAGATGGCGCCACCGAGCCCCTGCCCACCGGTGGCGTGTAGATGGCGCGGTCCGGACGGCGCGGGGCGGTGCGCGTCCGCCGCGTCGCAACCGAGGGAACCTGTGAAGACTGGTCCAGAGAACAAACAGTAAGATAACTTTACATCAACAGATTGTCATTATCTAAATTTAGCCCCTTAACCCGCCATTAACGGGTGGGGGGCGTTTAACGCCCCCCCCCCCTGCTGAATTTTCGCAATAGCTAAAAAAAACTAATAGCGCTATCAACCTGAATCTTCGGGTACCTTCTTATAGATCATTTTTACGTCTTGTGCGCAAAAATGAAATTTCGTCGATTTTTTCTCTCGAGTTATAGCGAATTTAGTGACGTCAATACACACGAGTTTTACACCAAAATCAGCTAAACTTTGCCAGGCCGTACAAATGCCACATTTGAAGCAAAATGCAATCTAAAAACGCCAAAAGATAGAAAATTGCAACGGCTACCAACCTGCTATCTCGGATTTGTGAAAATGTTAGTTTTTTACCCCCAAAAACTCAAAAAAAGTTTTTTTTGAAAATTATCACAAAATAAACATCTAAAATATTGAAAAAACCGGAAGATATGTCAGAGAACCATACAAAGGCAACTACCATACCAAATTTCAAACTGATCTCCATTTTTGACGGACTTATGACATCTAAAGTATGGGCAACTCATGACGTCATATTGTGAAATTGCTTTTTTGTCTTTTATTGGCTAGATACAGACAAATAAAGGCCATCACTGTATTTCTGAGCCAAAACTGGTCTAGTAACATGCCTTTTTTGTTTAGATTTAACAATTAAAAATGTTGACCTTCGGTGACCTGAATTTGACCTAAAATTGACATTTACTTCACGTAAATGAAGTCAGGTGATAAAATGACTTTCACTATCGCAATATACGTGGAAAATAACTCATACAACATGTGTTCCATGACTTTCGTAGATATTTTGAGCATAGTGAGCTTTTGTGACCTGACCTTGACCTTGACCAACAATCTCACTTTAGCTCATGCGGGATATGTATCATACCTTTGGCAGCACTTTGGGTGAAACTGGTCGCAATCAAAGGCTTTGGATGGAAAGTATGGCCCATAAAATCAAATACGCCGATTTTGACCTTTGACCTGACCGTGACCCGACATTTGACCTCACTTTGACATTTTTTAGCATGGTTTAGATTCGTCTCATTGAGAGCTTTCGAATGCCGTCTTGCGCGTATCGCTGTGATCATTGGTCCGTAAGATAACCAGGGGGGGGGGCGTTTAACCCCCCGTCAATGGCGTTCTGCTCAGAGGGAAGTCAATGCCCGGTTAACTTCACTTTGTGCATTGACATGAGTTCATCCTTATCTACTTTACATACCTCATTGATGATTGCTGGAAACTAAAATATTTACAAATGGCCACACATTGAAGCAAAATTCTGGGGAGTCACACACCCTAAAATACTTCAGATCTGTGGCTCAAAAATGAGAACACAAATGAAGATTGGAATAATATACAATTACCTACCTGTGCCATATTTTCCTTGACCTCTTTGTCATATCTGTCCCTGTCAACCTGATTCTTGATGATCGACTTCACAAAGCCATGCTCCATGTCAAGATGAGCCTGCAATAAAACACTGGTGACTGGTCAAACTGAGAATAACGAAACAAAACACATAAGTATGGGTGAAAAGAATGAAAACAGCTACAAAACTGGGTAATTTTGCACCCTTATGTTATCGTTATGGTTAGCAATCATATGCACCATATAAAACACATTGTACATACAAAACATTAGCAGTGGTAAAACAAGTTGCTATTGACTAATTTGCATAGCCTGATTGTTCACGGCAGACAAAAGTAGGCTTTGGTTTGACAAGCTGTTATGAAAGAAACATGCTTTGGCTAAATGGCATCTCAGCTTCACACAAGCTTATGAAATAAGGAAATGTTTTCAAAAAGGCTCCAAGTCCAAGCAATACACTTTCCTCTATATCAGGTGTGGGAAATCACGTGACTGCATTTCGGCCTGGGATGTTTACAATGTTTTCTTCGTTTAGTTTAACCCTCGCCCTGCGGGAGTTTTTTCACATTCGCCCTACGGGGGGGGGGGGGGTCCTAAAAAGCCCCCCTGTTAACTTCCAAACCAAGCAAGATAGAGCAACGCGGTAAGAACTAACATGTTTCCTGTCATGTTTGGAATCTAACGGTATGCAATTTTTAGGTTTCGAGTCAACGAGTGACCTTCCAGGTCAAGTGAATGACCTCGATCGACCACGTCCAGAACAGCGATTTTGCTGTCAGAAAACCTCTAAATTAGAAATTGATAAATGTAAATAAAAATAAAAAGGCATGTTCCTAGACCAGTTTTGTCTCAGAAATACAGAAAAGGTAACTATTTATTCGTATCTGGTCAAAAAAGTAAAAGAACAGTTTTTTTTTCATTTTAGGGGTCAAAAAACAAATTTCGAAAATCCGAGATTGCCATTTTAAAGACATGACATTTTATATCTTTGCTCACTTGCGTTTGCAATTTGCTTCAAAACTCTGTTTTCTACGATTTTTCAAACATTTATCGTTTTTCCACCAACATGTCATCAAAACATCATTATCTCCCAAATTTTTCGACCAATTTCAATGAAATTTTTACAGCATACGTATAATTGTTATATACTCAGCTACTAAAAATGTCAGCTAGATGCGCCGTATGAGTAAAAAGTTATGCAAGAAAAACCTCAGGGGGTCGTTTTAGGACCCCCCGTAGGGCGAGGGTTAAATTAAAGGGATATTGCCACCTCGCAGGCCAGTATGGAGTTTTTGGTGTGTATCGGTAGATTAAGCGTGTCCGATTTCAACTGCAAAATTTGGTTCCCGAAACTATCCCCCATTAGATTAAAAAAAAAAACATTTGCACTACTCATGATTGGCATACATTCGTAAAATTGGAGTCGCCTCATCACTATTTAGAATCACTTCTTTGCGGACTATGATTTGCTTTTGAATATTGCAAACTCAACATCACCATTCCGTCAGTGAACTTTACAATTAAAATGCGTATTCAATTAATTTTATTTTCAACAACCATAGCCTCTTTCATAATAAAACACCAATAATGGTTATTGTGGTTAAACAGGCATTCTTGAGGCGTCTGTATTCGAGGCTGGCTGGCACGTAACTGCCTGTTCTCCCGGCTCGCAGACCGGTCACCACCGGCCCAGAGGGGCACATTCACCTGCGCCCCGGGGCGCGTCTGACACCCGGCCGGTCAACGATATGCAAACTTGGAGATGCCAAGTTGCCACAGCTATGGCTCGGCTTTGGGGCCGTAGGAGATTTGTGACTAATACCTTATAACACTGGTAGACTTGTGAAGGTCAAGTCTCGGCGAATTCGGCCGCTTTGGCTTTGGGCGGGCGCCAATTTCACAGCCAAACTGGATGAGAGAGACAGAGAGAGGCCATCATGAATCTAGTACTGAGCACAGCTGGGACCAACGTTTTTGGGTCAGAAATAATACAAAATGCCGATACCCTGCTTTAGGTGCTGCAGGAGCAAGTTTGAGCTTCAGCAGTTAATCCCCACCATTCATTTAAAGGGACTGTTCCACCTTTTTGAAAGTTGTCGAATCACACTTAATTGTATGTCTACATGTCAGGCGAGGTCAGCTGTCAGGCGAGGTCAGTTCGTGAACTTTTTCTCCGAAAAAAATGATTATCTTTAAAGATATTCAACTTTTAGTTTTAAGCGGAAAGTTGAGTTGCTGACGTCATGATTTTCTTTTTAATAACAGGGAAATCCTTTGTGCTGCCAGATGTATGGCACATTTTTTTTCGATATCTATTGCGCAGAAAAAGCGAACCACCCGGTGTCTATCGTCCAATCTCTCTTACTAACTGTGCGTGCAAGATACTAGAAAGAATGGTAAACACTCGGCTGCGTTATTTTCTTGAGAGCAACAACTGCCTAGACCCTTTCCAAAGTGGATTCCGAGGGTACCACAGCACAGCTGAAAATATCGCACGCCTTATATCAGATGTACATGTTAAAGGGATTATACGGGTTACCGCCCTGAAAGGAAATGCACTCTTCTGCAGTTGTATGAACTTTAAACACGTTTAAGACCAGTGACTTCAATCCTCATTTAGTCCATTATTTCAGCAATTATCAGCGTTAAACCGTCGACGTTTTTCGAGACTTGTATCAGATAACGAGTACTTGATCGGCATTACTGTCCACCACTTTTTCATCTTAGAATCTGCATGAAATTCGATGGTGCAGTAATGTGCGCGGCTGAGACAAAATAGCGGTTACGAACTCGGAAGCAAGCTGTCGTACTTTGAGTTGTCAGACACCTTATACGGTATATATCGCCTTGCCTTATACCAAGATTACTAGACCAAACCTTATACGGCCTTGATCGGACACACGCAAGGCCATATATAGGCCTTGCGTGTGTGTACACACGACTGGCGACGTGCGGCGACCTCTGTTCAGCAGCAAATTTGACGTAAAGTAAGGATTTTGCTACTTGAGCCCAAAGGCTGTGTGGAGTAACCCCTCAGTAAACAAACGTGCATTATCAGACCCAGGGTAGGTACCTATAACCTAGCTCTGTCGGTACTTGCACTAGGATTACTGACTTTCCAAGTTTGCAACGGCTGTATTCGCATAAGCCACAGGTCACAATTCGTTTCTTTCAATTTTATTATCTTAGGCATAAATAGTTAATATAGTTCTATTGTCAGTATGGCACCAAAGTTCTCAAGATATAGGGACGCTTCCATGGTCGCTTCAACGTTATTGATAACTGAAGCATGATGTAATTTGTCATCATTGGAACCTACCTTACCCTAAAACATTACAATTCTACTCAGACTCATAACACTAGCAGAAAAAGCTATACTGCTTCCTTTCTTACATTACTATTTTCTTCAAATTAGGTACATGATTGGTTTTGGCCGATATGCATTGCATTAGACACCCAGTTAATTCATATGGGTGTCTTCTGCAATTTTTTTTGGCTTACCATCTCACATCTTCATCATGTGCAACTACTTTGTCTTGTTGGCTTATTTCCATTATATTACATGTAACCTTGTAAACTATTCTGTCCACATTTCCCAACCATCACAATGCACAACCAGTCAAACCTACTAGAAGCACTTGAACAGTGGACTGATATAATTTATGAAGGTCAGGGGTTGGATATTGTGTTCCTTGACTACCAAAAAGCATTTGATAGTATACCACATAGAAGACTACAAAAAAAACTGAGCGGCTACAGGAGTAAGGGCAAAATACTCAGCTGGGTGAAAGCCTTCTTGTCGGAGCGCTGTCAACAAGTGACTGCGTGGGTGGTGGAAGTTCTGAGTGTGGTATGGTGACCAGTGGAGTCCCACAAAGATCAGTCTTGGGACCTGTCCTTTTCTTGATCTATTTCAATGAATTGCCGACAATGGTGAAAAGTCACAAAGATGTTTGCAGATGATACCAAAATGTACAGATGATTCACTAACCCACACAATGCCAAACTGTTACAAAAGGATTTACTACTTTGGAGAAGTGGTCTGAAGAGTTGCTCCTCATGTTTGATCATCTGAAGTATCAGATAATGCATTGTGGAGCAACAAACAGTAAAGCAAAATATGTCATGAAAGAAAGAAAAAACAGTTTACAAAGAACACATAAAGTAACTACAGTAGAAAAAGACATTGGAGTGTATGTAACAGACAACCTCAAGCCAATAACACGCTGCAAGAGGGCAGGTAGCAAAGCAATATCAGCACTTCAAAGACTGAGGATGACATTTGATAGACTGGATATGAACAACTTCAAGATTTTATATACCACATATGTTAGGCCACATCTGGAGTATGGTATACAGGCAGCTGGTCCATACATGGTACAGGATGTCAGGGCACTTGAAAAGGTACAGAGGACTGGAGACTGGAGAGCGACTAAGATGGTTGGACAGATAAAACATCTAACATATGAGGAACGCTTGAGAGAACTCAAACTACTTAGTATTGAAGAGAGGATCCTGAGGGGCGACCTGATAGAAATGTACAAGATCCTGACAAGACAAACCAACATGGACCCCAACCAGTTTGTTGAACTAAATGAGGATGAAAGAACAAGAGGACACCAAGAAGCTGGTAAAGGGGTCAACTCACTTATCAAGACTCAAGTTTTTTTTTGCAAATAGAGTCGTTACACCATGGAATGAACTCCCACAAGAAGTTGTAACTGCTGAGTCCACCAATTCTTCCAAAAACAGACTTGACCAACACTGGGCCACAAAGTACCCTGGTGACATGTCCAAACCTATGAAGAAGGGAGCACCAAATAGACCCTGTCTACACCCAGCTCACCCAACCTAAACCTAAACATTTTGACATGCAAGTGTTGCATTGTAGGCCATGACAAGATCTTGTCAGCATGCGCACCAACTCAGGCATACATTTGGCTATTTCCAGGTGTGTGCTGAGTGTGTGTGCACCAGGTGTTCCAGGTGTGTGTGCACCAAGATGTTCAGGAGTGGATTGTGTATGCCATCACTAAAAACTGGTTAAACTGACCATAACTTTGCCTGCAGTCTAGATAATCACTGTTCATTTTGGGCATGTACATGCTATGCTTTGCAGTCTGGCATGTTGCAGGAACATTCAATAATGTTGTTATGCCTTTGTTTTATTTGTCTACACATAACTGCAAGTGCACCTAAACATTATTACAGACAGGTACCATTTTGGGAGGCAGTCTGTGAATTTGCTCCTTCAGCTAATGTCCAGTACAGGTAGGGCATGTTGTTCATCAAGTTGTTTGCACTCGCATATAAAGCACAACAATATTTAGTATCAGCTTCATCATATTTTCGCAGTGCACTATGCTCTCTGAACCATTGCACCTTGAATGAGTTTGCATGCTATTTGTGAATAAGTGTGAAACACTACATAACTGGAAAGAACAGTTGTTACTCCACTTCCCTTATTCACTACATAATTGCAGATAGAAGTTGAATTGAGTAAAATCACTTCACACTAACCTAACTTGCCCCCTCTATATGCAGCATGTCTGAAAGGAGGCCCCAGAGGCGTGGTAGGAGCAGGGGGCCAAGACGTCAGCTTTTCCAGCCGGACTTAACGTATGTATTCTAATCCTGTGTTTGGTTATATTTTTATATTAATGAACCTAAGCACCTAATCTGAATTCATATACCTAATCTGAACCTAATGGTATATGTTTTTTCCAGTTTACATGCGTGTTTCTTAGAAATATGTTAACAAAAAATATATGACATATATATGAAAATATATGTCATTCTGGCCATGATCACAATCCCTTGTCAGTTGTTACTGTTACATACATATATAATGAAGTAGTTCATTCATTTCCATATTGTCTTTGTAAGATGCCCAGCAGGCAAATTAGTACTGATTATTGTTTGTACAGACGCAGAAGACAGCAGTCAGTGCTGCTTCATGCAGCAGACCTCAGAGTAATCATTTCAAACAGTTCGCCACCATTTTAATTGCACATTGCTTTAGTAGCAGTAGCATTTTAGAGCTTTATAGATCAAGCACATGTGTTGTAGTTGTTATGTTTTTCGTCATGTATGATGTTGGTATTACAGGGAGAGTGTACTACTATTAATCATATATTAGCAGCAAATGACATGCATATTTGTATCATTGATAATGACTTTAGCTTTCTGTTTTGTCGACTATTACGTCATATGGCGCACATTTTGTTCACATTAGCCAGGTTTGCATGCTTGTAGCTTCGTTTGTGGTTTCTTCCATAGTGTAGTCTAATCCCGAATCCATGTACTTAGTCTTTATTTGGAATTTCTTGCCTGTATTTTGCACAACCACCAGGAATTATTAAAGCTACATCTGTGTCGCTGGCTCCCGTTGGCTGTTTCAAGAAGACATAAATATTCACATCAATCAGCCAGCGTGATTATTTTTGTCCCTTGTGTCTTTTAGTCCAGTTTGTTTGACTTAGTCCAGCACTTACAAACCATATGTTATATGTAAAAACAAGTGTTTTACTTATTTTGTTTTGGTAAAAAAGTAGGAAATACAAGTAATTGATGTTGTCTTGCCGATTGTGTACCTGAAAAAGTCCCTAATTGAATTTCACGTTTTAACGCTTCATAATTCCATGAATATGTGATAGGCACTTAGCATGACATTGCATGTATGTTTCATCTGCATCAAACGTTGTTAGAGGCGTCTTTGCAGGCAGCGCCGACAGCCATAGTGCTGGACCTGCTCGGCACGATCCTAATCGAGCGTCCAGACGTGCGTTGGGCGTATGCCGACCGCCTGCCACCACCATCGCCCAGGCCTGAAGCGGCAGCTGCCGCGGCGCCCAGGCGTCCTGGAGCGCCTCGAGCAGCGGCTCCTGTTCGTCCAGGAGCCGCTGCAGAAGCAGCGCCTGCACGCCCTACCCAGCCGCGGCCGGCAGCAACAGCTGTTCGGCCAGCCTCGCCCGTGCCGGCTACATCAGGACCTGAGTGGTGCCGCTGTGCCAGGTTGGTGCTGGTCTGCATTCATACAACCTTGCAATTTGAATTCACAACTGCTACATGCATGCTTGACTGTATGGTTGCGTTGTTGCGCATATTCCAATTATGACCACTGTGTATGCATATCGTGAGCAATAATCCGGATATTAATTGAGGTTTCATGTAAAGATTGTTGTGCACAAAATATGTTTATTTACGTTAAATGCTGTTGAGCTCTGACATAGTGCCATAGTTTGGCGCACCAGGTTCACTTTACTTGCTTCACTCATAAAAGGTCGTGTAGATATAATTTTGATAGCTACATAGCATGCAACATGAATCTGTCTCCATCAGATGCCGACCGATGCCGTCTGCGGCGGAGCAGACTTGCTGTGGAAATCAGCAGTGCATCACACGCAGCGAGGTGCGTTATCTGTCCTTTTAACCCTCGCCCGTGCAGCGTCCGATCAGTGCGTGATCGTGCAGGGGGGGGGGGGGGGGGGGGGGGGGCGGGCGGTGGTACGACCCCCCCCCCCCCTCCTAGCATTTCGCCCCTAATTGGGCTAGAGCTTGGATTAAAAAACGAGCGTGTTGCTTGTCACGAGAGGAAGCCATTGATACACGATTTTAAGGTCCTAGGTCATTAGGGGACCTCTGAGGTCATGTCAATGACCCAAATGTCATCAAAATTGAAAATGTGTATAAATTGAATTGTATCGAGCTAGAATCGTGAATGAGCATATCATAATGCTTAATGGGTGCCAAATTCGTAATCAGCGTCACAAAATGTTCTAGAAACTGCCAAATTCCAAAAAGGTCATGTCAGGTCATTTGAGGTCAGTGACCTCGGTTGACCTGTTGGGGCGCATGACCCCACTGGAATATATAATTATGTAAAATGGATGCCATATTTGAAATCAGCGTCACAAAATGTCCTAGAAACTGCTAGAAGCCAAAAAGTAATATGTCATTGGAGGTCAGTGACCTCGGTTGACCTCGGAAAAAGTCAATCGAGGTCACAATCTCAATGGAAACCACAACTGTCACCTGAAAACACATGTGCATATGCTTCCTGAACAACAAACACTATGCAACTGCACAAGTTACAAGGATCAATACTACGGGACGCCAGTTGCGCCTGACTTGACCTTGAAAAACAGGTCAAAGGTCACGGGTCATGAGACTTACAACTTAACAAATTTCAGAATATGTGTCAAATTGTTCACAAGTAGGGGACTGAAAGTTTCATCGCAATCGGTTGATATTTACGCGAGTTATTCCCGAAAAACCGAGGGGGTGGTGTCAACTCCCCACCCCCCACCCTGCACTGGCGAGGGTTAACCCATGTGCATTGTGCATCACTGCCATTTTGTATAGTCTGGCCGCCCTGGTGATGTGCCAGTTACATAATAATTATGTTTTACCCTGGCCAAACATGTGCGTCAAGTTCAGCTTCCTTCAGTTATCACATTGATATGACTATGAGCAAAAACTTTGAAAGCATGCTCAGTTTGTAGTAAGTCCCATCTATTTACTTCGACGTTTTCTTACGTGAGCGGCTACAATAAAGATTGTGCCGATTGTGTTCAAATTTTGTGCGTGGTTAGGGACCTCTCAGCCGCCACTTTCCCACAAGTGAGGGGTCGTGTGCTTCTGCACGTGCGCACCCTTTTTGTATCTCAGAAACTACCTGCCCGATGGAGTTGAAATTAATCATACATTTTTTTCGCGCTCGCTCGTTCATCGCCAACTTCGGCGTCCTACTGGTAGTATACGCGCTGCCAAACTGAAGCATTGCTGCTCATATCCACTGGGTATCATTGGACCCACTGGTACCACTGGTATCTAAATCATTGGCGTGCATGGAGCAGTGTCCTAGGATTTCAAAATTTTGGGAAAATGACACCCTATGGATAATATTCTTCCACTCTTTCTCTCAGTTTTACTGTGAATTTTCCACTCCCTAAACTAAGATGTATTTGATAACTAGAAGCATTAGCATATACTAACCGTTTTCCTCCACGGGCTGAACAATATTGCCATTTGTAACAGCCAATTCTGATTGGTCAGTTTTGTCAAAGCCTAGTTAATCATATGGTCTTTTTAGGCTGAATATTCCACTCTTAAAGGGACATTCCCACCTTAACACTAGTTTTGAGTTGAGATAGCTAAGTTAGTGGCCTTAGAGCGAAACTTAGGGGGGTAACATTGAAAACAAACACAGATATCTGGTCAAAGAGAAATTCAATTGTGATTTTAAAATTTGGGCCTTAGTAAGGCCCACCCTTATATGGAGTTTTGTACCGATGACGTCAGCTCTCGTTATGGCCGGGTGTACTTGTTTGGAATGAAACCTTGATTTTCTATGATCGCGAATCGTGATGTTTGATTGCTGATTGATGTGTTACGCCGTGCCATCAACATTTGACCAGTTTGAATCTTTTTAAGTCAATAATTTCAATTTAAGAGCAATCAGGTATGCCTCGAATACCCTGTGTTGTGTGTGGCGAATCAAAGATTTATACTACGGTGTACAGGTGAGTCGTCATGCTATTTCATTTACCAACAGCTAACGGCCCAACAGGTTCCTATTTTCCTATCAACGTATTCACTAATTATGCTGTGATTATCGTTTCAAATATCACAAGAGCATAAGCCAGACAAAAGGCAATTTGTTTAGCATTAGGAGAAAAATATTTGGGTAATCAGACGCCTATGACGGATACTTTTGTAAAAAAAAATAAGTGGGAAAATGTGCCACGTGCCATTATTTTAAGATTGAAAAGAAGGTTTTGACACATTACAAAATTGAAAGAGGAAATTGTACTTTTACGTTACCCTGAGGAGGATTTCAAAACACATTTCACCAAATAAAAGTTGCTTATATTGTATATGAAATGCTGAAACATGCCAATTTTCTGCATTTTGTTCACATTTGGCAGGGGCTATGCCCACTGGTATTCCACTGCAACTGTATCCGCCAGTGGTGTTCTATCAATATGTTTGCTAGTGATGATGTTCATTGTTCAGTGAGCAAAATTATAAATTATGGAAATGTAAGATTATTTGACCAAAAGTGATACAGGTAGGTAATATTCGACTCAGGTAGGTACCTGTCAGTGTGCCGTGTAATTCCATTCACAGTATGGCAGCATATGGTAACATCAGAAAAGCAGCTGCAATGTGCACCACAGCAAAAATTCCATATTTCTTCTGACAAAGGCATTAAACCTAACCAGGGTGTGTCAGGAAGCAATTATAATAACATAATCAAACCTGACCTAACCTTTACAGCAATTACGGTTACAGGGACCAACGTTTAGAACAATCCGCTCACTGCGCTGCAGCCCTACTGGGAGCTGTTGTACCCCAGACCCCCAGACCATCTTGTAGACAAAACCTAACCCTAAAGCGTAAATAAGTTGTCTGATGTATTAATGCAACCTAACCTAATCTAACCTATTTATAATAATAACGGCTTCATCAGAAGAAATATGGAAATGCTGCCCTGGTGCACAATGCCTCTGTTTTTCTGATGTTACCATATGATGCTGTGACGTCATACTGTACATAAGATGGTGCACTGACAGAAAGTGTTTTACCCTGTGTCTTACCCCATGTGACCTGCCACTGTGTCTGACCCTGTGTGACCTGCTGCTGTGTCTGACCCCATGTGACCTGCCACTGTGTCTGACCTGTGTGACCTGCCGCTGTGTCTGACCTGTGTGACCTGTTGTTGTGTCTGACCCATGTGACCTGCTGCTGTGTCTGACCTGTGTGACCTGCTGCTGTGTCTGACCCGTTTGACCTGTTGCTGTGTCTGACCCGTGTGACCTGCCGCTGTGTCTGATCCCATGTGACCTGCTGCTGTGTCTGACCCTGGTTGTTGTACGCTGGTTGTTGTACTGTATGTTGGTGTGGTCGTGCCATGACCTGAGCTCCCCCCCCCCCCCCCTTGAGTTGACCGCCCCTCTCTACCCACAGGCGGTAAAGAAGCGTCTGCCCCAGTCCGAGTCGGAGCCGAGCTCAGCGGCCAAGCGTCCCTCGAAGGAGGCAGGCAGGGCTGGCCAGCTGACCGAGCGCAGCAAGGTGGCCGCCCGCTTCCGGCCGGCCTATTTCCCTTCCCTTCACCTGCGTTTTTGCCTGAAGCAGATCGTTCTCATTTAAATAATCTGGATGGCTGTGTTGTACGGTACCTTTTTTATTTTGCTCGGTAAAGGCTGAATAGGGACACTGTCGTGTGGTTTTGGTAACCAAAGGATGCATTTTGTCGCATTATTCGTGAAGGAAGCACATTTCGGTTTGATAATAGTTGATCAGGTTGTTGCATCTGGCTAGTCAAGGGTGGGCACAATGTCGTGTATGATACTGTTAACTGTTCCCTGCACTGCGATACGAAAATAAATGTAGAAAGCATTACACTGTCTGCGAAATAAAATCATCAAGAATACAAATCGGAATATCAAACGGAAGATTTCGTGATCAGTGTCCTAAGTATGCTGTATGGTCTGTACTCTGTACACAAATTTTCAGCGAAATCGAGATACACTGCGGACCTTCGTATGTATGACCGTCCGTATTTCGTAAGATACGAAAATCCAAGACCAAAAACATTGGATTCGTGATCAGCGCATCGGATATGGTTTGTGGAACAATTTTCAGCGAAATCGAGATACCCGGCGGACCTACGTATGCATAGGCGTAGGAACAGGGGGGAGGGGCAGCCCCCCCAACATTTTTGATTTTACCATTACGCCTATGGGCGTTGCATGGAAAGAATCGACTTCAGAATGCCTCCGCCCCCCCCCCCCCCCCAACTTGAACATAGTTTCGACGTCCCTGTTCGTATGTATGTATGACCGTCCGTATTTCGTAAGGTACGAAACAATCCCAGATCAAAAACATTGGATTCGTGATCAGCGTATCGGATATGGTCAGTGTATCAATTTTCAGCGAAATCGAGATGCCTCAAATATCAAACTACATTTGGAATAAATCTGCTCCTAGTTTGACGGTGGTGTACGAAGAAGCATACGTTCAATGGTTGGTTTTGTATTCAAAGCGCCAGAATTGTCTAGAAAAAATGTGCCATATTTTGGCAGCGTAAAGGATTTCTATATAGCTCTCTAGAGCTCAATATGACGTCATCATCCCAAATTTAAACAACTTAATTTTTATCAAGTTAAGTGTCGTTTTCGAGAAAAAAACATATCACCATCGTTTTCAGCAGCACTTACTTCCTATTTTCGGGTACAACCGGCGTATATTTGACAACTTTCAGAAAGGTGGCAATGTCCCTTTAATGGTTATTTTTGGCTGAATTTCCCACTCCACAACCTGTCTTCAAACACCATGTCTGTGTGCTGTTTGCTATGGTGGAACATGCCCGCAGTTGTGCTAATGATAGGTAGCCGCTTATTAGACAAACATGTTAGTCAATATTCAGTCAGGAGTCACATTGATAGGTAGTCAATGTCCAAATGATGTACTGCTTGATGATGTTAGTTTATCAAATGTGGGAATGTATGACGTATGTGGACGAGTGGTTTGGTGTGTCAGACTCTGAATCTAAAGACCCGATTTCGATTCCCAGCAGCAAACATTTTCGCAGGCTCCGATTTTCACCACGGTGTAACGACGCTAATGACAATAGCAGTTGCATGTGTGGCTAAATAACCGAGCCTTACATACGTGTAATAGTACATCGAATGTTGTATACATTTGTTACCACACCATCAGCAGACGCCCCCCCCCCCCAAACAAAACAAAAACTGGTTACATTTTTTGTCCTAAATCTGTCCTGCAATGTTTTCCAGGAGTTACAACTTGTGCTGGATCTAATCATGCTGAAACTGGGTCGTATCCAGCACAACGAGCGGTGGGGGGAGGCGGAGCCGGTGCAAGGCGACGTGGAAGGCCTTCACCGGTAGTTCCGGTTTCAGGCATACCGCCACTATGCCATGTGGTGGTAAGCAATTTTATATCATAATTTCGCTCATCGCCAACGACTTAATTTTCGCTACATTGACTGTATGTCATTTTGGCAATGATCACAATCGCTTCTGACAGACAGTTATAATAAAGTAGTTCATTCCCTATTGTCTTTGAAAGATATTCACCAGGCAAATTAGTAGCAATGTCCAGAGCATTCTTTGCTGCCTAGCCTTCAAGTTAGGTTTTAAGTTAAGGTCAGAAAAACAGCAAGCCCTGGTAAAGAATACTTAAAGCTGATGGGTGGGGGTCTGCTGTGGGATCCGACCTACACAAAGTATACAATTCTTTATGAACAGCTTTGTTTTTGCTGTGTCCTTGCCAGGTGGGGATCGCTTGGACGAGGGCATCGGCGCGTCATCCCTTCGTGCGTCGTCTGTGGGATCCGACGCGCGTACCCAAGCCCGCAAGGTTTTTACAGTGGTTATAAAGACATTCCGTTGTAGATGATGCGCCACTCGTTGGTTGATGTTGATGTCCGGCTGGTTGGGTGAATGTGACAAGCGCGGGTGGGGTTGTTGTTCAATCTGTGATCTCGAAAATAGCAAGCATTGCTCCGGGTTATGACACACATTTCACTGCTTGTACTTGTTCGTACTGTCACATTAGTGTGACATGCCATGCGAATTAACTTTCCTGGAAATAATTACCTGAATCTGACCCGCTCTAAGTCTGAATCTGACCTTGGCACCTATATCATATTTGTGTTCTGTATCAAAAGATCGGCTATTCATTTGTCTACAGTAATGCATAGTTGGTGGTGCTATGTCGAACCGTCGGGAAACTGCGTTGGAAAACCTTTGGGATGGGTCAAATTGCCTTACCCCCACCTGTGCGCATGTTGAATGACTACCTGCTCAGCGCCGACTCCCGCGTTCAGTCTGCGTGTCTTTATGTATCATGTTGTGTATGTCATATCGTGTCACTTTGTGTGTTATTGTAATGAGTAATGTTTTCGTTTTCAAGTTGTATTACGTAATGGTCCACTGTTCTTGCTGTTATCGCAAATAATGACTTACTTTGATACAATGAAATGTTTTATTGCAAAGGAGAAATGATTAATTTACATCACAGGACAACTAATCGCAAAGGCTTAACACATACATTGGACGACACAGCTTCAAACGTCAAATGTAACAATACATCACGCATACCACAATAATAAACAGCAAACAGCATGAGTACGGGGTAAAACAATGCTGCATATTACATTCATTACAATGAGGTATGTTGCATGGCTTTCAATAACATCAGTGCGAAACCAAGGCACAGCAAGCATAACCTGAGACGCGCAACATGACATGACGAAACATCATAATTATCGAACCGGTCCAGGGCAATTGCCATTAATCAACACAACACTAGAGCCACAGCAGCCGGCCGAGCAGCTGCTCCTTGCCGACGGCGTCGGCCGAGACGACACACACACCGTACACCTTGTCCGGCTGGCTGAGGTTGAGCAGCACCAGTCCGAGCAGGAGGCAGCGCGAGGCCGAGTTCCAATCGCACCAGCCTGGGCGCGGCCTGCGAGCAGGCGGCACGCGCCGCCGCCCATGACCGCCGTGAACAGCTGCAGCAGGGTCAGCCGGTCCGACGGGGCGGTGGCGGCCGGCGGTGCCACGTCCTCCACGCTGAGGGCGGCCAGCTGGCGGAGCCTCCTGACGGTCGGTGGTGACCGGCTCGGCGGGCGTCTCCACCAGCCAGATAAGCGCGAAGTATGCCTGCACCTGGGGACGGCCAGAGGCAGACATCAGACACACCAGGCGCCGGTGGGCGAACCAAGCACCGGCATAACGCGACAGATAACATATACGTACAATAGTTGAGCGTACAATAGTATATACGTACAATAGTATATACGTACAATAGTATATACGTACAATAGTTGAGCCATTGACGAGCGGAATGAAACGTATACGACTATAACCTGAAAATGGAGCAAATGGAGCAGCAGAGAAGCTGATTAGTGACAAATGCATAACTAATACATTATTTGGAGAACACATATGAAATATGTGACATTAACACATAGGGAATTGGGTAATAGTTCAGTAATTCACCTCCCCAGTATTACAGCACTGGGGAGCCTGAACAAGTGGCGGGCGGTGCTGCCAGCTTGACGTCATTGAGAGAGTATACTTAATGGCGTAGGCCTGTTTACTACTCGATCAGACCTAATGGTTATGAGCAGTGGGTTTTCTCCCAATCGGACTTAAGCGAATCTTAGGTTTCATCCCGATCAGACTGAATAGCGGGGTTAGGTTAGGTTAGACAGGCATACACCATTAAGTATACCCTCCCAATGACATCAAGCTGCCAACACCGCTCGCCACTTGTTCAGGCTCCTGTGCACCTGCTGTAACACTGGGGAAGTGAATTACTGAACTATTACCAGGAATTGTAACTCAGAGCAAAATGAAGCTACTCACCATAGCAGATTTTTGTCGGGCACCGCATCTGATTAGAGGAACAATTTCCCTTTAACTACATTGAACTGTTGATCACTGAAGTGCTTCTTGCATATTCTTGGGTTTCTCATTTGCTTGTAGCAGTCTGAACAATGAAGTACCCAGTTGCCCTTCTTGATTGCTCAGAGGAAGCATTTGGTAGCCGATGTGCAGCATCTAGACTGTAACAGTCACGTATCATGTGATACATTGCTAGCTGATGCTGGAAAATCAAAACAACATCAGTTATGCACTGGTGACCAAACATCAGCAAACAATCACATTAGGATTGGCCAGTATGCAAAACGTGGCAAGTTTCGACAAGATCTCGTCGGGGCAGGGTTGGCACCAACACATCAAAATTGGGGCAGCTTTTGAAAATTTGGGGGCATTTGGGGGCAGTTTTGGAGATTTGGGGCAGCTTTTAAATGTAGGGGCAGAATTGTAAAGTTAGTGCAGCTGTGGGAATTTTGGGGCAGCTTTTGACTTTTGGGGCAGAAGTAACAATTTACCGATCCACACTAGATAAAACGCGATCGTGATTACGACCGCCAGCTTTTGGCTGAAAGGTGAATCCATACTAGATAAAACGCGATCGTGAATCATCCCCCCCCCCCCCAGGTCAACATTATTTGCTGACCGAGGACCGAAATGTCCTCAGGGAAAAAAGGGAAAAATCCTGCCTCAAATGGGACAGCTTGCTGTCCCATTTGGGACAGGATTTGGCTATCCCAAATATCTTGTCGATGTTCCTGCCACGTTTTGCATACTGGACTGGATTGGTACGGGAGTGTAGGAGTCACCATCAAATGCCTTTGCCATCAATAGTTGTATCTTTTAACTGGGATGCAGCTGCTAGCTCCCGTTCTTGCCAGCAAATTCAGGAGTTATTCAAAGCAAATGGCTATAGAAAGCAGCTTGTGCGTCGCCTGCACCAGGAAGTAGTCTAGTCACAGAAAGGACGACCTCGTAATATTGGACAGAATGAACCAGGTCAGCAAAGGAAGAAGGAAGAGCACAAGTCACTTGACGGGTACCTGACCAGTGTTGGATTTTTCATTTCACAACCTGGTCCCGGAGAGTAAAAATCCATAGGTGGAGAGTAAAATTACAAAGTCAGGCAAGTTAAGATTTTCATTTTGTTTTTATTATTTTACTTAGAAAGTAAAAAATCCTGATTTGTAATAGATATTAAATCACTGTGAGAAAAATTGAATTATATTTTAACTACAATGTCAGTAAGATCAGGCGAAAAGAGAGCAAATTTCCTGAACAAATAAATATGAAGAGCAAAATTCTTTGGACCCAAAAAGCCCAGAAAATGGGAAAAAAATCCAAGGCTGGCTTGCCGTACATTGATGAGTGTGTGTGCGAAAGTTAACTCTATTGCTAAACAATCTCACATGGAGTGGCGGTTGCATGGCCAAACACTCTGAAAAGCTGTCTTACTCGTTCTGCCTTTTCACAACCACAGTGTCCGTCTGGTTTACATGTTTGCAATGCGTGCGAGCCTGGTCTTAAAGGTAGATGTTTAACTTCTGGGGTAGTTTATAAGATTCCATGTGTCGTCTGTGGGGCCAAGGGGGAAGATGTGACCTACATAGGGGAAACAAAAAGACCAATCAGACTGCGTTTTAATGAACACATCCTCACTGCCAAAAACAACCCCTGAGACACCTATTGGAGATCATTTCATAGCGGCTCACCGGGGGCACCAATGTCTACATGGAGAAATCCCCTTATCTGTTGAGATTTTACCCAAAAAACTAGCGACCATCAGCACAGAAAAATGTATGAATCCCTCCACATTTGAAAACATAAACTGGTGGTGAACAGAAATGTTTCATCCTGGCACATCATTTGACTGGTTTTAGAGGAGTGTTCACTAAAAAGCAATACTGACTTACATGTTTGTGTTATTTTGATGAGTGTGTGTTATTAAAGTATAGGTACCATGTATGCTGTCACGTGAAAGGTGCAGGGAAACTGATAATGTAACCACTGGCTAGGTTTTGGTGTGACATATTCATTCATCTTTGCTTTATTGTATATGTGATCATGGCCCGTGACCGAAAATTAATATAATATATATATATATAAATGCATTAAAACTTGAATAGTATTTTGTAAGGTCATATAAAAATATTTCTCACCATTAAATAGTTTGATCTGTATGGTTTACAACACCCTTTTCACAACTTACTGACGGTAGTTAAAATACTTAAAATATAAAATAATGATACAATATGGTAGATATAAACTTACTCTGTGCTACAATGTCTTCTTGTTCTTGGTGGGTTAGGGCATGGTACAATATCAATATTGACAATATGCGATGCAGATCACCTTGGCCTTGGCATACGTGACAATTCTTGCGCTCTTTGCCATCTGGATGACGATTGTAGAAGGAGTTACTAAATTCAAGACGCTCTTGGCCAGGACGATAATGTCATGCCTTTGTTCGTTTTTCATCAAGTTTAGAGCTTTGAATTATCTGCAAGTCCTATACTGGATCACAAAAAGACTATTCAATTTAATTCTTGCGGGACTCTTTATAACTACATACTGTTCGTTCGGGTTTTGTGGTTTTTGTGGATTTTTTCCTCGCGGCCTTTAGCGTTGAGAATTTGGTGGTGGCGTATTACTTTTTTGGCATGCAAATTCATGAAAAACAGCGAATTTTAAGGGAAAAACTAGGTAATTGCTGCTGTCGTTGGAAAAAACACGTTTTTTTTTCATCAATATATTGCTTATTGTAACCGGAAATATGCCATAAGTGAGGTGTTTTCATTTACATAAAAGAGATGACTGACTCCGCCTCAACCAGTACTTCAGAAAGTACGCGGTGGCATCACCGCGCACTTTGAAATGTTCTTACGCGCAGAAGAGGTAATTTCCATAAAAATGTGACTACCGTGTGACTTCTACCACCTTTATAAGTAAGTTTTACTATGTAACTCAATTATTCTGGGAAAAACCCGTATAATCCCTTTAACTGGGAGCGCCAAAAGCCTACCATTGCGGTTTTCTTAGACATCACGTCCGCTTTTAAAGGGAAATAATGACCTTTTGATTTTGTTAGCAACAATTTCTTAGGCCACCGCTATGGTTTTAAAATTGTTTTATTTAAATTTAAGAATTAAATAAAATTATTCCCAAATTCGAAGTTGTAAGTTTGGGAAAAATAAAAAACAAGTACCTAGTGTACTTAAAGACATAAAAGAAAAGTGCAACAAAGAGCCTCTTGGGCCCATCCGAGGTTGCACCCCACCACCCACACCCACACCCACACCCACACCCACACCCACACCCACACCCACCCCCACCCCCCTCCCCCCCTCCACCAGTCTCGCCCCTTCAAATCACCTTACTCTACCTGCATAAAAGAAGGCTAATCCCACGAGTATTTATGAACTAATCCCTTCTCTGTAAAGTATTTATCTAATCTAATTTTGAAGGAAGCAAGTGTCACTGCATCAGCGACATCCCCTGGTAGCATATTCCAATGTCCTACAACCCTTCTACTGAAAAATGACTGTCGTAGCCTAGTCCTACTTTGTTTCATAATGAGTTTATGCTGATGACCTCTACCTCGATTTTCCCTATTGAACTCAAACATACCCTTTAAATATCCAGAATGCTGACTATTTACAAATTTGAAGACTTCAATTAGATCTCCTCTTAGCCTTCTATATCTAAGTGAAAACATACCCAATTTCTTTAATCTATCTTCATAAGGTAAACTACCAAGACAATTAACCATTTTTGTTGCCCTTTTTTGAACTCTTTCTAACAACCAGCAATCTTTCTCATATGTTGGAGACCAGGCTTGTACACAATACTCCAAATGTGGTCCAACGTATGCACAATACAGTTTTGTTATTACCTTTTCACTCTTGTAGGAAACATTTCTGTTAATGGCCCCTAGCATTCTAAGTGCCTTTTTCCTAGCTTCTACAACCTGGTCTGACGCTGATAGTCTATTGTTTACCACGACACCTAAATCTCTTTCCTTTTCAATCTGCTCCATTTTCTGCCCACCCATTTCATACCTATGTTTACTGCTAACCCGTCCAGCGTGCATAATCTTACATTTACTCAAATTGAATTTCATCTGCCATGCTTCAGACCACTCAACTAGCTTGTCCAGATCTGATTGAAAAACATCCTGATCATGTTTTCCTCTAATAATCCTGACAACTTTTAGATCGTCTGCAAATTTCAAGACTTTGCTGTCTATACTGTTCTCAATTGCATTCACAAATATTATAAAAAGCAATGGGCCCAGGACTGAGCCCTGTGGAACCCCACTGAGAACCTCCTTCCATTGTGATTGGCACCCATTCAATATAACCCTTTGCTGGCGTCCTGAAAGCCACGTTTCTATCCAATCCAGAATCTTCATGAAGGTCATTGACAAATTCGCCCTTCCCTACCATTGTTTACATCGATTGCGGCATTTTTGGAGGCTCTGTGACATTTCCGATCAAACTGAGCGCTGCTCGGACACACGCTAGTAGCGCTTTCGTTCTCCATGGCAACCAGGCGTCAGCCAATCAAAAGCCAGAAAGGGAATACGTTCTGGCTTTTCATTGGTTCACGCCTGGTTGCCATGGAGAACGAAAGCGCTACTAGCAACAACTCGCCACAATGGTTAAGTTTGCCGAGAAGCATGACAATGCTTTGTAAACAAATCGCCGACGCTAAATAGGTCTCCGTCGATGTACATCGATGAGCTTCCGATTTAATTGCCAGTTTTGTGTTATTGTTTGTTAGTTTTTTGGGGAAAAATTATTATTTTTCATGATAATATAAAGCATAGTGTTATATACAGCCACAGACAAATTATACAATACTCCTAATGTTGAAAACAAATGAATTTATTTTCAAAAATTGAGGGTCGCAACCACTAACTATGCCGCCGTTGATGTGCATCGATGAGCTTCCGATTTTATTGCCACTTTTTCCAATCGCTGTTAGTTTTAGAAGATCGCCGGGCATATAATCACAACAAGCAGAACGCACAATATATTTTCCACTCTATTACGTAAAAAAACAATACGGGAAAAGCCCGCAGTTTGATGAGGACCAAAAGTACTTGCAAGTACCGGTCGTTAAAAGTGTGGAACGCTTATCAACTTTAACTTGAAATATCTTTCGGTAGGAAAGTTTTTATGCAAAATGTGATGAATTTACAATATATTTTGGTCTCGTCTGGCGATTTCAAGTGCTAACTCCATTTTTGTGGAAAAGGGTCATTATTTCCCTTTAACAAGGTTCATCGCTCTACTGTGATCTACAAATGTCACTCGCTTGGCATCCGTGGCTACTTAGCACACTACCTTTGCAATTTTATCCAACCTCGCCCTTTCAATGTTCGCTGCCAGGCAGCACTGTCAAATAACAAACAGATGGAACACGGGGTACCACAAGGTAGCGTTCTTTCTTCTACCCTTTTTCTGATTGCCATCGAAGACATTCTCCTCACTCTTCCTCGTGTCCAAATGTCTATCCGCTACTCGCTGTTTGCCGACGAC
The DNA here is from genome assembly GCA_036785665.1 of Chirona hameri. Classification (NCBI taxonomy): domain Eukaryota; kingdom Metazoa; phylum Arthropoda; class Thecostraca; order Balanomorpha; family Balanidae; genus Chirona; species Chirona hameri. The sequence continues at coordinate 13,747 of JAXIVJ010002193.1, read as the reverse complement.
TCTATGGTGCTCGCATAAAAACTGTCAGGAGTCCTTCTCTGCTATACACGAGGCAATTGATCACTGTGTTGAATGGTGTGCAAAATGGGGATTTTTCCTTTCTGCCCCGAAGTCCGCAATGCTCATTTTTAAGCGAGGGCCTGTCCCTAATCTGACCCACTCGCCACAGATTGACAACACCCTCACACCCCATCGCAGGACTCATTTTTTTTTGGGAGTACCTTGGACTCGCATCTGACATTCCAGGCTCACATCGAAGACGTCCGAACTCGCTGTCTAAAACATGTAAACGTCCTCCGTTGCCTCTCTGGTTACTCATGGGGAGCGGACCGCAAAACATTGACTATGTTGTATATAGGCATCATTAGGTCAGTCCTAGAATATAACTGCTTCCTTTTCAGTACCATTCCGTCACTTCGGCCAAACGCTTGGAAACTATTCAATCCACCTGTCTTTGGTTGATTACTGGGGCCTTCCGCACCTCACCGGTTCTCGCCCTCCGAGCCGACACCTACCTTCCAGCTCTGGCAGATCGGCGCCTTTTCCTCCTCCTTCGCTTCTACTTTAAAGCTAAAAGTGAACCAAACCATGCAGCGGTTGGTGCACTGGAGGCAAACAGACCACATACACGGAAACCGCTGAGAAGACCTAGTTTCCTAGCCGATGCCTTAAAACAAGCACGACGAGCCTTCGACCTTCCGTGCGTACAAGTGGCCCAACACCCGCCGTTGTCACCATTCTGGAACTACAGTGATCTCTCGATATTGTATTTGTTCACTGTCAAAAAAGCAGACCTCTCTCCTGCTGAGGCTTTCCAGGAATATAAGAGCAATAACCGTGAGTCAGCATTCTACTTTACCGATGGTTCTGCTCACGGCAATCAGGTAGGATCCGCTGCGTCTGGACCTGATTTCAGGTTTACTGCGCGTCTACCTGATTATAGCACGGTTTTCTCTGCTGAAGTGTATGCGATTAAACGGGCTTTATTGCATATCAGAGACAAGCACGTTCCCCAGGCCACAATATGCACTGACTCTAAAGCAACCGTCCAGGCGCTCCAGAGAATGAATGACTTTGTGCATCCAGGAGTGTACGATATTCATGAACTTGTCCTTTCGCTATCCGATGACCAGCATGTAACCTTCCTCTGGATCCCGGGACACTGCGGGATCCCAGGGAATGTCCTCGCTGACACCCTTGCAAACGAAGGTGCTTCGTTACCAGCTCCATTGGTGGAGCCACTACCG